>JASDQU010241456.1:137517-159558 GCA_032191745.1 Picea mariana
TAATGAGAAAACCCTACTAAGAAAATTGAAACTAGGTAACCTAAGTACTTTTGGGCCAAGGGTCGATGGATAGTCCTAAGAAAGCAAATAAAAACCCTATGTAAAGCAAACTAGTTCAACAATAAGCAATAAGCAACTATCTAAGCATATCAATAAACAAATGACAAAAGAAAACTATTTTAACTTGCCAACCTACATTCAATGAGAAACTACCCTGTGAAAGAAAATAAATAAACAAGTAAGCAAAGACACCTATCTAACCTATTAAAGCAAATAGACAAGCAAACAAAGACACCTAACTAACCTACCAAAGCAAAAGACAAGTAAGAAAAGGCACCTAACTAACCTACTAAAGAAAAAGACGACTATCTAACCTACTAAAGCAAATAGACAAGTAAGCAAAGGCAACTAACTACTACAAGTAATCAAAGTAAAACTTTTCATTGAACAACTATCTAGCCTAAGAGGCAAGTGGACTAAATGCTTAATGAAAAACTATTTCTAATGCATGAACGAAAATCTAAGAGGCAACTGGACTAAATGCTCAATGCAACACTATTTCTAATGCATGAAAGGAAATATGTTTTATTGAAAGCAAGAATAACTACCATGTAATGCTTAATCTATAATGAGCAAACTACTATCTAATCTATCAAAGACTACAACAACAATAAAACTACCTTTTAAAACTATGAAAGAAAGAAACTATCTCTTCTAATCTACAAAAGCAAGAAACTATCTTTAATCTATGAAACACTCAAATATAATGTTGGTGGTTGTGTGAATGTCTTCAGTGTCGGATGATATCTCAATGGCACTTGACAACAAAGGACAATTCCAACGGTATAAGCTCAACACTAATCTCAATGGAAAAATGAAAGGTATGGATTAAACAATCCAATGAGAGTTTATCCATGACAAAAATAATGTTAAATACCCTGCATATTCATGTATAAACCATCAACAACATAACGAGATCATCATTATACTTCTACACTATGTAAGAAAAACTAGATTCAACCATTAACTAAGAAATATAATTGCAATTTAATTATAGGAAAGGAAATTACATAAAATGAAACTATGCTATGTCTATTCTAACAATTCAAAACTGCAATAAGGAAACGATTAAAAACATAAATTAAACTATGATATTGAAAAGTAAACTAACAATCCATATTAACCAACAAATAATTAAACGAGATCTATATAAAACTGAAATAAGCAAGCTATAATTAAAAATTGGAATTAATTCTATCCATCCATCAATCCTTGCCAAAGAAAATCCAAATCAAACTCTGTTCTATTCTAATTAAACTCAGTTTTAAACTTTAACGATAAAATCATAAATCAAGCATAATCTAACATCTAATTGCATATGGGGTTAGTATAGAGACTTGCAAGTCTATTCCTAATCTATGAGATCAATGCACGCTAACACATCTCATCATTCTAATACTGCAAAAGAGAATCAAAACAATTAAACTACAACAAACTAGTTAACACAATAAAAATATGCATGTACAAAAAATAAAGAGAACAATTAAATTATGAAATGCATAAACAACACAAAGACAGTTACCAGACTACTGGTGGGCCCCCCGATCAAGTTGTGGTCACTCTCTAAAAGCACACCATGAGCTCAACAAGATGAATTCACCTTAAAAATCCAAAAGCACAGTTCTGGCATAATCTGGCAATGTAAAAACTCAAAACAGAGTAAAAACGTATTTGTTCCTATCACACTGATGTATCTGATGCTTAACTTATGTATGACCATCCTAGTGGTATTTATAAGCTTACAGACCAAGTGGTCGACCACAAGAGGGTCGAACCACTTCTAAATTTCGCAAATTACAATAAATGATGCCCTAACTGATAAAACGGAGCGAGCCAATAATCGCCCTCTTGAACAACTAAAACTGAGTTTTCAGGAGCTTAGTAGTTGTAGGAAGCAAGGATAAACAAAACCCACATGCCCGATTCGCCCATCACTAGCTGCCAATGCCATAACTGCCAATTCGCCTTCCATTTCTGTGCAATATGAAGTGCTGGACAGAGTGTCGGATCGAGTGCCGGAACGAGTGCCGGAATGAGTGCCGGATCAAGTGCCAGAACTAGAAATGTAGTGCGTTTTTGCCCTGTAACCCCAGAAAAACGTGAATTAGCTCTTGGAAATCATAAAACATGATGAATTATACTTGATACAATCATTAAAAATGAATTATTCGTACCTTATGTCGATCATACCATTTTATCATGAAAGTCTTAAAAAGGCTCCTTTACAATATGAAAACACATATGTACATGCTGAAAAAGTGTATAATAACGGTCATAAAAGTAATCATATCTCGGGCCCAACAATCTCGTTGTGCACTGCTTCAATTTCTTTGCGGGCTACTAATTCTTAGTGGTGCTTGTCTGGGGTTTCTATATGTGCAACAATTTCTTGGTCATGTTGTTGCTGCAATTGTGCATTCGATTGGCTAAGGGACCGTTTCATATCCCCTATTTCATTTTTTACATCAGTCACATAGGTATGCAAATCCTGCAAGGGAACTTAAATCAATGGTAACTCTATGTATGGAAATGAGTGGGGCTTTATATTAGTGGGCGACTGCACTGTTATGACGACCAATGGATTAAATTGCAATGCCCTCCCCTAGGTGATATTGTGTGGAGAGGTAACACCAATCATGTGGTCTTTCATCTGTTGTTCCTAGGAGGTAGAAACGGTTGAGGGAATGAGCTCCAACTAGTTGTATAGTCCATATAATTTCTGCAGTTTTTCTCTATTCATTAGTTGTTGCACATTAAATCGTTGTGGATGTCCTTGACGATGTGCAAGATGGGTGTAAAAGTATACCCTTTTTCCTGCATTGAAATGCTAGTGTTTGTTTATTTGTCAGTGCTCTAATATAGCACAATTGTGTGCATGGCATACAATGCGAGTGTTTCCTCTATGGTGCACATCGTGTCGGTATGTTGAGATGGGGTTGTTGTATTCTCCAACTTGATAGCCTTGGGGATTGCACTCTTTTCAATCAGTAGGTGTTGTTTCTTTGCAGGTGGAGTCATTTTTTGATGGTTCAATTTTTGTGTCCTTTTGAGCCCCTTCCCTTTGTTGGCTCCTCTAGCTTCCCCCACACATGTCCTATGTGTTGTTGGTTCGTTTTCTTCATTTGGGATTATTGTATCTTGTGGTCACTCTTCTACTTGTGTTTTGTCCTTCTATTGTTCTTTCTTGACCCTTTTATTCTATTGTCGTTTCTTTGTTCGTGTTTCTAGTTGCTTGACGTTGTTCTCAGGAGTAGGCTAGAGCTTAAAGGGTCATTCGTCGACAACTTGTTGAATGTCCAGTTCTTTGATGCAAAAGGGGACCATCCCAGTATCGGCTTTTGGGTCTACACGGATAAATAAATACACCATGAAATTTACATTAAAATTGAAGGTAGTCATCATACCTATCGATGAGGTTGTATGATATTTGCAGTTTGGACTCAACCACGTGGACCATTTTGATAAACCAAAGTTCAAATGAAGTTTTATTCTCGGTCTAGACACGCCTCTTTGGTATGTTGGAGGTCTAGATATCTCTTCATTTGGAACCAAGATGAAGGTTGTTGGTTATATCTATGGTTGGGGTGTGGTTTCCACCATGTCTAGAAGGAGTAACACCCAGATGTATTGAAACTCCTTGCCAAAATCATGTGCATCCAGGAAGTCACTGATGAATTAATTTAGTAGGTATCTTTCCCAATCCATTTGGATGTTTTCAACACAATGTTTTGCAGTGACGACGACCCCCATTAGGCACTCATCCCTACAACACTTGCACAACATTTTGCAAGAAAGTAGTTGTGTGGAAAATCTCACTCTGAAGTTGTTTATTTTAGTGATCACCACTCCTATTGTTCCCCTGTGTACCATACTTAGAATACACATCTTCAGTTTCTACATCTTTAGCCATTATAACTACGAATGGATCTTCTCCTCTGTATGAATGCATGTGACTAGGAATATTGTGTCAACTTCGATCGGATATGGCTTGTCAATCCAGAGGGACCCCCCATGTAGTCGGGTGAGTAAGAGTCAAATGCACTATTTGATGGATTTTTTGTGCCCAAAGTGTGGACAATCCAACATAGACATTATCCCTGACTGCTTCAAAGGCTTTGCTCATTCCTGAATGACTGATTTTTGGCTTCCATTCATTCATGTAGTGAGCCTTAAATATGAATTGAATTGTAGTTTTGGGAATTGTTCTTCGTCTTGTATGTTGTATTCGACATATTTGAGTTTTGGAATCGTTCCATATAGAGATATTTGAATACATACATTAGATGGTATGTTTGGCATGAGAATGAACCGGTATATCAATGCATGCACTTTTTGTCATGCATGGGGTTTACTTCCTGTAGCCATTGTCTCTATGGAGAACTTAGCTTGTTTGGTATCTGGTGTTTCCTCACTCTACTCAGGAATGCTCATTTAATCTATCCACAGAGGATGTACTTGGAAAATTCCTCTTTCAATGACCTCTTGGCTCGATGTTTTTCCAATTGTAATTGTTCCACTGTCTAGGTTTCTTCGCATTTTGTTCTCGGCTTGATGCTCATCTTGTTGTGGAAATAATGGGCATGGGTAGCTTATGGGATGTTAAATACTCATTAGGTAACTCCTTCCCATGATACCCAAGCACTGAGTAGGTTGTTCAGGTTTGTACCACCATTAATGCAGACCTGCAATGGTTTCCACTATCATAACTATTTGTTGGACGGACAATTATTTCCATAACTACTTTTAATTTACCATGTGCTCGTCTCCTTTGTGGGCACTAACAAATTTTGTCTCCATCCTTGTATTGTCTTGCATTCGGGTGGCTAGCTGTCACTTCTATATTTTCCTCTATGTGGGTTGTACGTGGATATTTATTCCTTAATCCCTTTCGAATTTTCCAAATCCACTTGTGGGGATGACCTACTTTATTGTGTTAACATACTTAATTTGTCCATTTATTATCTCTATGCTACCATAAGTCCTATCCTACTCTTGGGAAGGTATTGTCCACTATGCACCATCATTTCACACCAGGATGCTATTGCAGTGCATCTAACCTTGACGGGTCGCGATGCTTCTTTAGTCGGATCATATTGATAAGCCATTGCGAGAGTTTTTCTTGGTGTCGTGCTACCTTGTTGGTCATACTAGTAGATGAACCATGGAAGGATGTCACTCTTTGCATCCTTGGTTTAACTGGTGGTTTAGAGAGTGCTACTAGTACTGAGAGTGTAGAAGCCGCTCTAGTGTCTTTCCCTCCAATATCTTATGAGGACACTAATTTTGGATGTAGTTGATGTGTTACACGCCTCTGCCCAAAGAAACATGAAAAATTCCTGGTCATGTATCAAGGCTTTAACAACCCCTATGATGGATCAATTATTTCTCTCTTCAACCCCATTCTATTGTGGGTTGTACAGAACTTTCATATCCTTTTTGAATACTACCGCCTTGCAAAAACCATTGAAATCCTTAGAGGTATATTGTCCCACATTGTTTGATCTCAAGACTTTGATATTCTTCTATGTTTGGTTTTCAACTAGATATTTGAACTACTGCAACCTAATAAAGACTTCATCTTTGGTATTTAAGAAATAGATCCAAGTCTTGTGAGAGAAATCATTAGAGGCATATTGTCCGGCATTGTTTGATCTCAAGACTTTGATCTTCTTCCTAGTTTGGTTTACACCTAGATATTTGAACTCCTACAACCTGCTAAAGACTTCATCCTTGGTATTTATGAATTTGATCCAAGTCTTGTGAGAGAAATCATCAATAAAGGAAACACAATACATGATTCCTATTATTTATGATATTAACATCAATCCACAAACATATGAATGTACTAGGTCTAGAATCCCGTTAGAAATATGCTCGCTACCTGGGAAAGAAACCTTGTCCTTCTTTCCAAGCATGCATCCTCTGGATACACCATGCTACTAAGTACTGAACTCTACAATACCTATGACTATCTCCCTTAGAATAGGAAACACCCTATGATGCAAGTTCCCCATCCTCTTGTGCCACAACTTGTACAAGTTGTCATTGTTATGCACCAAGGCTCGAACAGGTTCACCCTACAACCTATACAAATTACCTTCTATAACCCCTATTACTTGAACTATATCTGGGATAGATTACTTCAGTTTGATGAAGACTTGCTTGTTCTTGAACTCCACTTAAAATCCCTTATCTTCCATAACTAAAACTAAAAGCAAATTCTTCTCGAGAATTGGTACAAACAATATATCATCAAAATCTAAAGAATTACTTGACTCGAGCTGGAAGGGAATAGTACTAACTCTTTCTATTGGGAACTTGGCATCATCACCAAGCTCAACTTGTACTCCTAATTCCTACTTCCTCAAACTAGAAAACAACTATAGGGCTAATGTCATATGTCAATATTCCCCACTGTCCACGTATCATGCATTCCTAGGAATCATGCTGGAAGAAAGGAAATATACCAATGAGAAATCATTCTCAAAGTTGGAAACAAACTTGTTCATCTGATTCTTTGTAGAGGCTACTACCCGTGTCTACTACTGCTTCCCTTTACCCTTATTTTTATCTGGACACTGTGATGCATAACGATTATTCTTATAACAAAAGAAGCACTTGATTTTACTCGAGTCCTTCTTTCTTGGTGATGAGGTTGACTCATCACTCTTTCCCTTACCCTTGATGGGTCCTTTACCTGTGCCCTTATTTGAATGGCCAAATAGAGTTAGGTTCTCATCACCATCCTTCTTGTCAGACTTTGAATCCATCCAAGTCTCCTCTTGGATAGTTATCCCAAACCATCTCAAAGTCAGGAAGGTTTTCCCGAGTGCAAATACCTTTGACAAATGGTTCTCATGAATTTGGGAATCCATTCAGTGCCATGTTCACTAGCTCTGTATCTTCAACCTTCTCCCCAACTACTGCAATTTTATCATGAATCTATGTGATATTCATAAGGTAACTAGTGACAGTGTTTTATTTGGTCATCACTATGAATATTAATTTGTTCTGCAATATCATCTTCATGTTTATATTTTGACTCTAGTAGAGACTAATGATGGGATAGAAAATTTCCTTCGCTGTCTTCTTATTGGATACATGAGAGATCATATGATCCTTTACGGCATCCAAAATCATTTACTTGGCTGACACTTCTCTCTTGTTACGATCTACCAACTCCTATAGATCTATAGGTGGAGTAGCAACGTTCTTGATAATATCCTAGAGATCATTCTCTTCTAGTAACAATCTAACCCTCACCTTCTATGATAATAAATTTGAGGAACCATCCAATCTATCCTCAAACTCGAGGCACACTGTTACCATCTCTGAGATCTATTTCACAAACTCCCAAATTTGAAAGTAAGACTTTGAAACCCTCTCACTGCTAGTCGTTCTTCCCTGTAGTTTATTTACCACTGCAAATCCTAGAGAATATCAATTAGAGAAATAAGATTTGATACCATGTGAAAAATCCCAAGCCCTAGGTGAGTAAAGTCCTTATGATCTCAATCAAACAAGTATATTGTTGAATTTAATTAATGAAAAAATAATTTTCAGATCTTAGCATTAATCACACAATAGATGGAAATTAAATGGAGGAAGCAAAAAAATCAATTTCACACAACCTTGGTAATTACTCCTTAAAATCTAGATTTTCATTCTTTTGAAAAGCTTATAAGGAAACCTCCACAAGCTGCCCAAAAACAACACTACCCTGAGTTTAGTGGAACAACTTGTTGGGAGAGTACGCATTTTTGTACGGGTTGTTTTTACGTACTATATGGACACTTGTCCATATGAATTTACGGATCCCTACAAACTTGTCCATATGATTTTATGGAATTGTTTCGTAAGTTGTATAGAACTATGCATATCTTTGTATGGGATTGCTTGTTGCCTAGAAATGCCTCTTTCCTGAATGCCTTCTCTCTCTCTCCCTCTCTCTATCACTCAACCTGCTCAACTTCTCAAGTGTTATTGTGTGTTTGAACTCTCTATCTTGACTCGTCTTTATAGTTTTAGCTGAGACCAAAACCCTAATCTATTTATGAGATTACTCCTTGTCTAAGTCATGTATACATAAAATATGTTTTTTAGACTCAATTGCTAAAAATAAAACTTTCACTTTTTAACTAAAGTGAATTACAAAATAGAATTTACTTTTTGAAAATTTCTTGAACTACTTCTCACATGTTTACATAGAACATGTGTAGAATTTCTCGTTAGATCTATAATTCTCAACACAATAGTGGTGTCAATACCATCCAACAAAATGGCCTCCATGTCATGTGTTTTATGAAGCTATCTCACCCACAATAATAGATTGTAGTAGGTGTAGACCATGTAATTAAGGCACTAGGTTTCCAACCTGTATGAGGGTCATAAATTATAAATCATAATGCATAATGTAAAGGGTGATGGGGCATAAAATTATAATTTATAATGAATACAAAATTTACTTTGAAATGTTTTACCCTATTTCGCTTCTTGGTGTGTATTTTTCTAAACACACTCTAGTTGCATTTGCATCTTGAAAAGATACATGTTTGGATAAGAACCCAAATGGAAAGATTTTGTAAATTGGGTACTCTTGAGCCATATCTTGTCCACCAAGCATCTACAACAAATAAGAGAAACATAAGAAAAGACATTGAAATTCGAAACAAAGGAAGAAGAGACATTGAAATTTGAAACAAAATGAAGCTTACCTAGCATTTTGGTCTTCTTGTCTTCAACTACCATGCCAAAGCCAAATGTTCCAACAACCATCCTATATATTTCCATTTCTTTAGAAATCTCCAATTTTTCTTGTGGACTTGGCACCATCCTAACACATGTGAAGAATCCATCCATAACCTTAGCATCAAATCTAAAACCATGTGAGTAAGAGAACATGGGGTTGAGGTAGATCCCTACAACATGAATGGGGCAATGGAGTGTATTGTTCCATCCTTCATAAATCACCCTACATATCCCTCATCCCCCTTGTCCTCATAATAGGCACAAACTTATTCCTTGACCATATCCATGGCCTTATACAAGTATCCCATTG
Source organism: Picea mariana (assembly GCA_032191745.1). Lineage (NCBI taxonomy): Eukaryota > Viridiplantae > Streptophyta > Pinopsida > Pinales > Pinaceae > Picea > Picea mariana. The sequence continues at coordinate 146,636 of JASDQU010241456.1, forward strand.
TTATCTCGTCTCCATCAACCAAGCGAAGAACCTTTACCAAAGGTTCGTTGATGGTGCACATCATTGAGTCCATTCCTACCCACAAACTCTCATAGTATGACACTAGCCTGTATATGGCCTCCCCCTTTGGTTTAGTGCTAAATGATAAGCATGCCACTCATTTGAAAGGAACATTCGCTTCACCACCAACATACAAGTTGTGAGAGATTGAAGAGATATGAAGGTAGTGGAAAAGCATGTGATTGTAGGATGCATTGAATCCCTATTCTTTGTGAATTGTCTCATCAAGATGAGTACATGTGCATGATTATATATAAAATTTGTGGTGATCCTAGTTGATTCAATAGTATCCTTGTTATAAACAATTTTGCACATATCTTCTAAAATCAAATCAATGCAATGTACAACACAAGGAGTCCAAAAATAGGTTGGATACCTCAACATAAGCAACTTCCCAACAACCACATAATCAATTCGTTAATACTTAGAGAAAATTATGCAGACCTATCTCTTGAATGAACCCATCCAAAAAATCACATAATAATGCCACATCTTTAACATGTGCAAATGCATCAACAGATTTAATAAAAATTATCACCCTGGGACAATTAACCAATAAATTAAGAAGGGTACTTCCATTCTAATCAATCCAATCATCTGACATTAGATTGCATCTAGTGGCTTCCCATTATTCCTTAATCTCCTTCAATCTATGAGTGAAATCGATCTTTTCATTTTGAAGGATAGGCCCTCTCGACTCGTCATAGGTAGGGGGCTCATACGTTATGCCAACAATAACAACAATATCAAACATAGAATGGTAGAATGGGTTATTCTTGGCGATTCTAAAAGAAATGTCACTCCATAAAAAACATCTACCCACATTCTTGTTCGCTTCTTGCTTCTCCTCTATTTTAACCATTGACCTGACATAAGGTTTTGTGCTAGTTGTGGTTCTTGGAACAAAAAAAGATGAGGTCATTAAAATAATTGTGGAAGGTGAGGCTGAGGAAAAATTGTTACTTATTGCCCCCCCGGATCTTGCAACTCCTCCCACTACAAGATCAATTCAAACAACTTCCCTCGCATCCCTCTTTTTACCCAAATGTTGAAGTGGTTTATTGGTAATGTGAATGATTTCAGAGGTTACAACTAGACAAATTCCCACTTCATGCCCCAAAATTTGTGCAAGGTGATATTTCAATCAACTGGTTCCCCTCATCATTTCCTTACCATACAACTTGCAATTCAAATTTTGTTGATTATGCCCATCAACAGGATCACCATATTCCCACATAGGGTCCAAAGCTTTCAAAATTTTCAAATAGCAATGATTAAACCAAGGGAAAAAATGAAAATCAATATTCAAAATATAAAAATGTTGTAGATAAAAACAAATCTAAATAAATGGTGGATCGCCCACTAAAAATCAGCAAGAAGAGGAAAAACTAAAGGGCATTGCAAAACCTATCAAAAATCCCAAAAGACAAAAATAAACTATGTTGAAATTGTTACACATAACTACAAATATTGAAATAGTTGATGGGAATAAATCCCCAGTCCACAATAAATTGTTGATGGAAAAAGAAAACACTCTATTTCTTGTTCTTAGGTCAAATAAAGATGGTGGAGACCTCCTTTGCTCTCAAACCCCTTCACTCTATTTTTAAAATGAGTTAAAAAAAAGGCCATTTTTTTGGTTACAAAGCAGATTGTCCATGACATAATCAATTTTTCCATCAACTCGTGATTTTCCCTGAAAAAAAACATGATTTTTCTAAAATCATCATCATTTTTCCTGGCAGCATAATCACAATTTTTAAGGCGATACCATCGCCATCTTACACACATCATGATCTATCGTGATGTATGCGATATTATCACAATGTTTGCAACATTGGTAGTTTTATTACTGTGGTATGATTCATTTGATTTCAATAAGGTTGTCAAGGAGAATTTCCTATTATGGGTCCCACTACAAGACTCACCACTTCATCTTGATGGAATACTGAGAGGGGGGGGTGAATCACTATGAGGACTTTTACCACTTTTAACCACAATATATAAAGTTCAATCTTATTAGAAGTATATCATCAATGTATCATCTATGATTGCATTCAATATATCATGAGCATATAAACATAAGCAACATCACATCAAATACACCATACACCAAAATTTACGTGGAAACCCAAATGGGAGAAAACCACAAAATTATTTCTTATATATCAAATAATACATTCATTGGAAGCACAAACTTCTAAATTCTCGAGCTACAACTGGAAGGAGGCTATTAAACCTTGTTTACAAGCTCCAATATGAAGGAAGCTACAACTCGAATTCTTTGGCTCCAACCAGAAGGAGGCTACAACCCCTTGATTCTTAGGATCCAACCTAAAAAAATCTCCAACTCCATGTGTTCTCTGGCACCAAAAGGAAGGAGACTACAACCCCCTTTCCTTTCCCCCTCCTACCATTCTGAAATATAATTGTAGACCAAAATATCACTACCACAATCACTGTCACTGTCACTGCCACTTCCACTGTCACATCAACATGTAACCTGTCAACCTATCAATGTATCCAAGTTTTCACTGTCACTAACCTATCACTGTCATTTCCACTGTCACATCAACCTGTCACTGTCAACCTGTCACATTAACCTATTACATCAACTTGCCACTGTCACTGTCACTGTCACTGACATACCATCATCAACCTGTCACCATTGTTGATACTCAACATCAACAAAACCAAATCCTGTCACAAGGATACCATCACCAAATCATGTACATCGACCTGTATCAACCATGCATCAATCATGCACCAACACCTATACCAAACCATGCATCAACCATGCACAATATCATGCATCAAACCTGTACCATACCATCAACCATGTACCAACATGTACCATAAATCATGTACTGTGAGATGTGCCTCAACCATATACCATATCACTCATGATATGTCTCGATCATCCCATGCAACATGTACCATAATATATCAACAATGAAGTGCCTCAACAAAGTACTCAAGCATGTACAAAGATCACCAACATATGCCTCTAACCATGTACCATATCATCAACCATATACCTCAAAAATATGTCAATCATCCATAGAACATGTACCATAATATGTACCAAGCAAGTACTATCAATGGTGTACCTTAACCAAGTACCGACATCACCAAGAGGTGTATCTCATGCATATGATACCATATACCAAGTGCGTATCTCAACCATGTACCAACATCATAAAGATATGTCTCTAGCAATGCACCATAACCATACCAAACTAGATATCAAGATAGCCAAGAGTGTACTTATAACAAGGTATCATGTCATCATCAAGGTGAATCATACCTTGTATCATCACCACTAAGCATGTGTCATAACAACACAAGCATAACCCTTAAAACTTACCTCTGATCTTGTAGCTGGCCTGATACTCTGTAATATTTCCCTGTAACTTTTCGTTAGCTCTCAGTAACCTGGCACTAGAATATTTCCCAAAGTTGTCTTAGCCTCGTGGGACTAAGACCTCCTGTCTCGTGGGGCCTCACGTGGCAAGTACTAAATCACCCGTGGTGGTGCCTTGTGTGACACCCTCAAGCTAACCCATGAGGGCATGCTTAATTAGGATTACAACAAATCCCTAGCTCTCTACAACTCTGAAACTTTCGCTCTTCCTTCTCACTTTCTTCGTTGTCTCAGACTCGACCTCAAATTCGCCAATAGACCAAAATATTCTCATAAGATAGATATTCAATGAATGTGTGTGTGTACATACGAGAGATTCCTTGAGGTGTATTTATACTTTTTAAACCAACACCTTTTCCTCACTTTAGGGCCAACCTCTACTTTCATGTTGTAACAACTTTACCATTTAATTAATTCACTTGAAACCAACTAGGGGCTTCTTAACCATTCTTTGGGGCTTCCAACTTCACAAGGGCATATCTCCTTAACCATGAGGAACCACGTGGCCTACCACCTATCACCAGAAACGACACAATGAGGACTATCCATCTATGAGTGTGTTACCTGCACTTATACTGTCCTTCATGTCCATTTTCCTTGATCAACTTCGGGTTCCATAACCACACCTTCATGGCTTTGTGTAGACTTCGTCAAATGCACCCAACACATTTGTTGACATCAACCACTCTTGTTGACATCAATGAAGACTAACTCACCAACAATCTCGATCACAACTCTGAGGTATCTCGAACGCTCTAAGGGTTGACGTCAATGACAACCAAATTTCCAACACATCTTTGGGTTAAAAAACTCTGATATTGGTGGGTGATAAGTTGGTTTCTTTAGGGGTGCATCCTGGGAAACTCTCCATAGAAATGTCACCTTGCCCATTCTAGTTCTGACAATAATTAATCGATGGTTTTAGAAGGACATGGTTTTTGAATGGGGTGAAGAAAATCAAAATAGTTGTTAGACTATAAGAACTTGTTATTTCCTTGTCGTTATTGTGATGCCCAGGGACACTTATTCAAATATTATGCCTTCAAACCCTTACACAATGAAAATGCATCAAATGCAACCGATACCTTTTGGTAAAAAAGGGTACTAGTTATCATTTCTGAAGTGATGGATTGAGGGTTTCAAATATTTCTAATCCATCTAAGAGTTATAAAAAATGACGATTCTCTAGTGGGAGAGGTCGATCCAGAAGTTGATCAACTGGGTTATAAGAATGTGCCATGCAAAGTGGTGAATAACATCCGTGTAAATATGGCTCTCATGGTCTCATGTGTAGAAGTTAATCCCTCTTCACACATCGTGTGATTAGAAGATGGATATGCAGATAGGATGGATCTAGTGTTGTTGCATACACCAATAGAGGAAGGTAAGGTTGTAGGGAATTAATGTGAGAAGGGAGCCCTGTTGGAATAGGTGGAGGTCCATGTGTGACTAGTGATTAAGTGAGTTCTAGGAAGTGTTAAGGTCCAGATTTGGATTTTGAAAAGGGGACAATTGGTAATAGGGTTTCTTTAGATGAGTACTCAAGCATAAAGGTGCATGGTATTACTCTTGGGAATGAGAAGCTTTCCAATGAGCTTAGGGCGAGGGTAGATTTGTAGTGGAAGGCCAGTGGGCAATCTCTAGATCTACCCCTCATGGGGAGAGGTCTAGGTGTAAATCCATTTGCACGAATGGATTCCTTTATTGGTGTTGTTAAGCTTAAGGAGGTCATGAGAGATGAAGCCAATGGTGGGTCTATCTTAGAAAGAAAAGGCACCGACGCTTTGTTGACTAGGGATAGAGTCTTTGTAGAACACATTATTAGGGAATTATCACACATTCTAGAAATTGTTCATGCCTCCCCTTTGGTCTCATCCAACACCTTTGAATTGATATTTCCAAAATTGGGGAAGTTTGGTTTCTCTAAGAGTAGCCTTCATGATTGCTCAAGCACGGTCTAGTGGACGGTGTCCCCCTCCTTCTTCAGATACTGTTTCTCTCCCGAAGTTGATCCCCTCATTGTTAGTAAAATCATATAAGATAGGAAAATATGTTATAAACTAAACTTGCTTGATCCATTTTAATGTCCTTTTAACCACCTAACTATTGCACAAGGAGCTCAAAAAGGTAGGGGAAACATTAGATGTAAGTTTCAAGGACATTTTGTCCAATAATACAATTTCATGAGTATTATTATTGAGTTTTGATGTTATCATATTTGATTCGATAGATGGCTTTATAAGCCTATAACAATAAATACTATGTGGTGAGACGTCTTAAGCAAAATTTCATAATTAATATGTTTATTCACCATTATATCAATAAACTCCGATTGTTTGTTTTAATTTGTAAGATTTATTACTTAAATTATATATTAAATCATTCCAACAAAATATAAAGATTTTTATCTTATTTTTAATAAAAACATAATTTTTCTCTAAATACTTAGATAAAAACTTTTTTAGAATATTTAAATAGATAAGTAAAATAATTAAAACAATCCTCCTTCAATTACTTGCCCAAACACTTCTCACGATGTCAACCATGCTATCCATTTAATTCAAATCCGCCTCTATTTCCAAAATGGGGTACAATCCATTAAATGGTCATAAAGTCAAACGGACATGCTTTCTCTTTTCACCATATTTCAATCATGAGAAATTTCATTCCACTAGACAAACTTAAACAAAATGGAAATTAAAATTGTCTCTATATAAATATGTCTATTACACCCATGTTAAAAGTTAAAAATATGAGTACTAAGTTTTACAAAATGGAAATTAAAATGGCCTTTTGATAAATATGTCTCCTACATCGAGGCTAAAAGTAAAAAACATGAGTAATAAGTTTGAGCTTAGTTTAAAGGTTTTACCTTTTGTTGTTGTTTTTTTTTTAAATAAAAAATATGAGTATTAAGTTTTACAAAATGGAAATTAAAAGTGTCTCTTAATAAATATGTGTACTATATCTAGGTTAAAAGTACTTATAAACTAGCACAACCGTTAATATTTTAATTTCTGTTACGTGGCAATCGGTTAGTTATCAAAGTAATTTTTAAATATGATTAGGTAAATGTAAAAAAGTAAACATATAAACGAATGTCTTTATAATAGCTAGGAAGTTAATGATTGAAATCACACCCATTTATTTTGTGTGATTACTAAGAATATTCTAGCCATATTTAATCATGTCCATAGAAAACTTATTAAGCACTAAACCCCTATTAAATCTGCCCATTGTCAATAGGTGTACGCCTTTCGGCGTAATAATGGAGAATTAGTTGTGATGATTAGTTGAGATTAGTTTCTAACTATTTTAAATCGGTTCAAACTGAATGTCCTTGTATATATGTTGTATTTCTCATTGATTAATTTGAACAAAGCTTGTCTTTGCTTTCCCGACCTCTAGGTGATGTCTTTCCTGTGAGTCGGTTTTACATTCTCTCTAGTTTTAAGTTGGTATCAGAGCCGGTTGGAGGCGGATCATTGTTGACCATCCTAGAGAGGCGAATCATTGGCAAAATCTGTGTGGCGTTGAGCATGGAGAGGAGCATCTGCGTGGAGTTGAGCACTTACGTGGAGGAGGCAGATCGTTATGAGGAGGAGGTGGAACCTGTCTACACCTGGAGACCGGTCTCCACACGATCATCACTGAGGAGGATCGCTGACATCTTCTCGCGATCTGTAGGCCTGAAATTTTTCTTTGTTGAGCTATTTTCTACCAGAGAAGCCTTGCCCAGATCTGCAGCTCTCAGATCTCTATTGTCAGCTGCGTAGAGAGGAACCGAGGGGTCTCCATGGATTTCCTCTGGTGTAGCTGGTGTGACGTCCATAAACTCCAGGTAGAGTGCACAACAACAGGTGCTCTCTTCGTTGAAGCCGCCACGCACAACAACGGGTGCTTTATCTTGCTGTGCAGGATTTGTGCAAAGGAGGATCGTGTCTGCGTGAGAGTGAGAGGGCGTGGAGCATTGGCTCTCATTGAGGGAGAGTGCCCAGATCAAATCACTGAGGGAGAATTTAAAACATCGTTGCTCGCTGTTTGAGATCATGAATTGATAATGTTATTTGTAGAAGTCATGTGGAAAATCCTGTAGAAATTGCTCACTTCCATATAACAAATTGTTATTTGTAGAAATCGTGTGGAAAATCACGATCTGGGTGTGTTTGCAACCATCTCATCGTGTGGAAAGTCGTTGCTAGTGTATTGATGCAACCGTGTAATAGGGTGGCTATCGTTTTTGTTCCCTTCTCCAACGTAGAGTGAGAGGTGTTGCTTCTCTTTCGTTGAGATCATTACTGCGTGAAATAATTTGCAAGGATGGTGAATCCACTTGCTGAAACCTACATCAACGAAACCAACAATTTAGATGGCTCGAATTTCATCAATTGGAAATTTAAAATGCAAACCTTGATGGAAGGTTATGGCATATGGATGATCACGAAAGGAGATGAAGCACGACTCGATGCGGCTACAGGTGCGACAATGACAACAATCTTAGATTGGGATAAGCGAGAGAACAAAGCCAAGGTATTGTTGAGAATGTCTGTTAAAGATAGCATAATTCTGCATATTAGAGATGCTAAGACTTCTAGTGAAACCTAGAAAGTACTTAAAGATCTGTTTCAGACTAATAATACAAATCACATTATTTTCCTAAAGAGTAAGTTGCTAAGTATTAAAATGGATATAAATGAGTCTGATAGTACTTTTCTTGGGTGAATTAAAGACATGAAAGATAAATTGGGAGATATAGGAGAAGAAGTGTCAAACTAATTTTGTCAAAATTTCCCTAAATGAAATGCTAGAGGACTATCAAATTTTTATAACAAACCTTGCAGCGACGAAGAAAGCTCCTACTTTTGAGGAACTGACAGGTATATTGTTGCAAGAGGAAGAGAGGCACGTGAATTTGAAGCCTCAGAATTCAGACTTAGTAGCACTATGACAAAGAAGAGATTCCCTAAAGGGAAACCAGGAGAAAGAGGCAGAGGAGGAAGTTCATTTAAGAGGAAGTCATTTCCAAAGCCAAATCAAGGTATGTCGTCGAATAGAAATGAACCTAAGTGTTTCTATTGTGGTAGGATTGGGCATCTTGCCAGAGAATGTTATAAGAAGAAAAATAATGATGAGGCTAGGCATAAAAATAGAAAAAATTCAAGACATTTTGCAAAAGAAAACCCAAATATTGATCCAAAAGATCTCAAATTGTTTGTGTCCAATGCTGCACTGTCTACTGAAACTGATGATGTTGATGCATGGTTTGTTGATTATGACGCTTCAATTCACATGACATGTAACAAGAATTGGTATATAAACTTTAAAGAAACACATAATGGTGCCCATATTTATCTTGGAGATGATCGTTCTTATGAGAACAAGGGATATGGAGATATTCCAATAACACTTCCGAACGGTATTGTCAGACACATTCACAATGTTGTGTATGTCCCTGGGATAAAGAAAAAACTTCATTTTTGTGTCCACAATTATAGATCAAAATTTGAAGGTTGAATTCTTCAAGACACATTGTATAGTGAAGGACTTGCAGGATCATTATAGTACTGTTGCCTTAAGAGTTAGAGTTGGAGGTCTATACAAACTTAATGTCACTAGCAAGAATCATCAAGCATTGAATTCTGCAACTATTCCTACAGAAACTCTTTGGCACCAAAGGTATGATCACATTAATTATCATGATTTGTTGTTATTACAAAAACGAAGTATGGTTGAAGGACTCCCTATGTTGAATAATGAGTATGATGCTTGTGAAGGTTGTGTATTAGGAAAGATGCACAAAGATGAATTTCCCTCTAATCATGATAGGATTAAAATAGATCTATTAGAACTTGTGCACACTGATGTTTGTGGACCAATGCAGACAAGATCACTAGGAGGTGCTTATTATTTCTTATTGTTTATTGATGATTGCACAAGGTACAGATGGGTGTATTTCCTTAGGAGAAAGAGTGATGTTTTTGAATATTTTAAGGAATTTAAAAACATGGTGGAGAAACAAACAGGAAAGTCCATCAAAATCCTCTGCTCAGATCAAGGAGGAGAGTACAGATTGGGGAACTTCATCAAGTATTGCAAACATCATGTAATAGTACAACAATTTACAGTACCCCACACTCCATAGCAAAACGAAGTTGCAAAAAGGAAAAAAAACCTCTGGTAGAGTGTGCATGAAGTATGATGAAAGGTAAGAATCTCTCAAATGCTTTTTGGGTTGAGGCCATTAGCATTGTTGTTTATTTAAAGAATAGAATTCCAACAAGGTGTTTTGATAATAAAACTCCTTTCGAAGCCTTGTATGATTCTAAACCAACAGTTAATAATTTGAGGATATTTGGGTGTAAGTATTTTGCACATATTCCAAAGGAGAAGAGGAAGAAGCTTGATGCTAAAGCTATCAAATGTATTTTTATAGGGTACTGTTCAAAATTTAAAGCATATAAACTGTGTGATCCATCTACTCACAAAGTGTTTGCAAGTAGAGATGTAATTTTCCATGAGTAGGCAGAAGGAAACAATGAAGACAACAGTCATGAAGAATGACATGTACTTCTTGAAGATGCGGAGGTCAAAGAAGAGAAGCAGTAGCAGGAAAAGGCACCCAATGACATGGATACATCTAGTAGTGAAGAAGAATCTTCACAAAACAAAGAAGAAGTCGCCAACCAATTGAGAAGATCTTCACGATAGGTTCGTCCACCTGAAAAGTATAAAGATTATGCCCTGATGAGTAATATTTCAAATGTCATAGAACCCATGAGTTTTAATTAGGTTAATGANACTTCTTCTTTGTTTTGTGAAGATTCTTCTTCACTAAACAAAGAAGAAGTCGCCAACCAATTGAGAAGATCTTCACGATAGGTTCGTCCACCTGAAAAGTATAAAGATTATGCCCTGATGAGTAATATTTCAAATGTCATAGAACCCATGAGTTTTAATTAGGTTAATGAACATGAAGAGTGGATAAAAGCAATGGAGGAAGAATGTGACTCTATAATGAAAAACAAAACTTGAGAATTGATTAAATTGCCTAAAGATAAAAAGCCCATAGGATGTAAATGGATATACAAACCTAAATTCAAAGCAGATGGTAGTATAGATAAATATAAAGCCAAATTGGTGGAAAAAGGGTATTCATAGAAAGATGGCATTGATTATGCAAAAACATTTGCACCAGTAGTTAAATTTAACACTATAAGAATGTTAATTACATTAGCTACAAAATATCATTGGAAGCTTCACCAATCAGATGTAAAGTTTTCTTTTCTGAATGGTGAGTTAAAGGAGGAGGTTTACCTTACTCAACCAAAGGGGTTTGTGAAAAGTGGTCAGGAACATTTAGTGTGTAAATTAAAGAAAGCATTGTATGAACTGAAACATGCACCTAGGTCATGGTATGAGAAGATAGATTCCTTCTTTCTTCAACATGGTTTTATGAGGAGCAAAAGTGATCCAAATCTGTATACCAAGTTTGATGAAAATGGGCATGTTGTATTGATTTCCTTATATGTTGATGATTTAATTATTACAGGAAATTCAGAAAAATCGATTAGTGGAATTAAGAAGCAGATGTCACATGTATTTGAAATGAAAGATCTTGGTGAGTTACATTACTGCCTAGGTCTTGAAGTCTGAAGAAATGCTGGTCAAACCTTTGTGTCTCAAGGTAAATATGTTAGAGAAGTACTTAAGAAAATTAAAATGGATCAATGTAAAGTTTGTTATGTTCCAATGCAACATAACACAAAACTTTATTGTGATTATGGTTCGAAGGAGGTAAATGATACAATGTATAGATATACAATGTAAATATACTGATTCATTTGATGTTGAGCTATTCTTGTGTGGTCTATTCCGTTGCTATTGCCATTCTTGTCATCAAATTTGTTGTGTCTCATGAATTTGTCGAATCAAACCCGCCAAACGTGGCCGGTGGGTTGATATAATTTCCGATTATTTAAGGGAAACAGTCATGGATCCCAGCGGCCTGCCCCACCTATATAAATGACAGCAGGGGTCGCTATTTCTCTATAAGCACATCTCTAATCTGGAATTTGGTCTCACAGAGCTTTAGGAAAAGGATCATTTGAAGATACAGAGCTTTTACCTGTATATTTGGGTATATACCTCTGTCTTCGTTTAAATGCAGATGATATTTATGGATTTATATTTTTCATGTTATTAAGTTCTTTCATCAATTAAAGCACGTTGTTATTCGAATGCAGAAATCATCAATCAGTAAATTTTTCAGTTTGTTGCGGAGCGGCCAAGCAAATTGGTTATATAATTTTGTTTTAATTTTTTATTAATGCTATTATATAATGTAGGCATATGCAACCGATTTCATGTAATTAAAATATTTTTAATAAAATTTTATTTAAAATCAACCATTTTATTTTGGTATGAGGGATAGAATTGAAAGTTAAAACATTTTTTTCTAATTTTTTTAATTAAAAAATTTAATCATAAATGTAATTTATTATAGTTAAATTTAATATTTTTATAAGTTTTTTTGTTTTCCAATAAATTCATTAAATTTAAATAAAAAAAATTGTAAAATATTTCTTTGTTCAAAATTTCTTTTATAATGCAACTAAACCAACAAAAACTTTGCCAATGATAACAATTAAAAGAATAAGGAAATAGATAATGAAGAAAAATTGGAGATACTTCCACATTCACCATGCATATATAGGTTATAAAATAAAATATTTTGAAATAATAATAAAAATAATATATTATGTGTTTCCTTGGTGTAGAATAGTTTCTGAGGAAGTGCTTTGTTAAGGCACTTAATTGAAGTCATCCATTAGAAATATCTAAGAACACTTCAAATAATCATGGCAATTCAGTCATAAGCCAATTTTGCAAATCAGAAATATTTAACTAACAAAAAAAATTAACATATCATGTACTATGCTTAATAAATTTTATCATGTACCCCGGATGGGGTGTCAACAGTTCAAGAGCGGAGACGTGGAAGGATGCCAGGACGCCCATTAAATGGCATCGACCGGCTCCACTCCACCGAGCATTAAACACCCTATGCAACACACTCGCCACCTTAATGAGAGGAGCCCCCTCGCGCGCGGGAGCGGTACCAGGAGGCAGAGTAATCAACGCACAGTGTTAATGGGGATCGTGTGGACAATGGTTAGCGGTATTATCGCGACTTGGGACAGAGAAGCGCTGCATTTGGCCTTCGCAGAGAGAATCCTGTCCGAGACGCCTCTCCACTTTCGATCAAGCGCAGAGCCGAGAGAGAAAGCCCAGCACTTCTACTCCCCAACAATCTGCTTGCTCACAGACGGCTCCCTCATGCCAAGACTCAGGGGAAAGTCACGCCGTGGAGCAGCCTGGTACAGGGCTGAATCCAGGCGTAAGCGACTCCAAAACTTCGAGAGAGCCTTGGGCATGGCAA
>JASDQU010241456.1:159578-170010 GCA_032191745.1 Picea mariana
AACCACTCTTGTTGACATCAATGAAGACTAACTCACCAACAATCTCGATCACAACTCTGAGGTATCTCGAACGCTCTAAGGGTTGACGTCAATGACAACCAAATTTCCAACACATCTTTGGGTTAAAAAACTCTGATATTGGTGGGTGATAAGTTGGTTTCTTTAGGGGTGCATCTTGGGAAACTCTCCATAGAAATGTCACCTTGTCCATTCTAGTTCTGACAATAATTAATCGATGGTTTTAGAAGGACATGGTTTTTGAATGGGGTGAAGAAAATCAGAATAGTTGTTAGACTATAAGAACTTGTTATTTCCTTGTCGTTATTGTGATGCCCAAGGACACTTATTCAAATATTATGTCTTCAAACCCTTACACAATGCAAATGCATCAAATGCAACCGATACCTTTTGGTAAAAAAGGGTACTAGTTATCATTTCTCAAGTGATGGATTGAGGGTTTCAAATATTTCTAATCCATCTAAAAGTTATAAAAAATGACGATTCTCTAGTGGGAGAGGTCGATCCAGAAGTTGATCAACTGGGTTATAAGAATGTGCCATGCAAAGTGGTGAATAACATCCGTATAAATATGGCTCTCATGGTCTCATGTGTAGAAGTTAATCCCTCTTCACACATCGTGTGATTAGAAGATGGACATGCAGATAGGATGGATCTAGTGTTGTTGCATACACCAATAGAGGAAGGTAAGGTTGTAGGGAATTAATGTGATAAGGGAGCCCTGTTGGAATAGATGGAGGTCCATGTGTGACTAGTGATTAAGTGAGTTCTAGGAAGCGTTAAGGTCCAGATTTGGATTTTGAAAAGGGGACAATTGGTGATAGGGTTTCTTTAGATGAGTACTCAACCATAAAGGTGCATGGTATTACTCTTGGGAATAAGAAGCTTTCCAATGAGCTTAGGGTGAGGGTAGATTTGTAGTGGAAGGCCAGTGTACAAGCTCTAGATCTACCCCTCGTGGGGAGAGGTCTAGGTGTAAATCCATTTGCACGAATGGATTCCTTTTTTGGTGTTGTTAAGCTTAAGGAGGTCATGAGAGATGAAGCCAATGGTGGGTCTATCTTAGAAAGAAAAGGCACTGATGCTTTGTTGACTAAGGATAGATTCTTTGTAGAACACATTATTAGGGAATTATCACACATTCTAGAAAGTGTTCATGCCTCCCCTTTGGTCTCATCCAACACCTTTGAATTGATATTTCTAAAATTGGGGAAGTTTGGTTTCTCTAAGAGTAGCCTTAATGATTGCTCAAGCACGGTCTAGTGGAGGGTGTCCCCCTCCTTCTTCAGATAATGTTTCTCTCTCAAAGTTGGTCCCCTCATTGTTAGTAAAATCATATAAGATAGGAAAATATGTTATAAACTAAACTTGCTTGATCCATTTTAATGTCCTTTGAACCACCTAACTATTGCACAAGGAGCTCAAAGAGGTAGGGGAAACATTAAATGTAAGTTTCAAAGACATTTTATTCAATAATACAATTTCATGAGTATTATTATGGAGTTTTGATGTTATCATATTTGATTGGATTAATGGATTTATAAGCCTATAACAATAAATACTATGTGGTGAGATGTCTTAAGCTAAATTTCATAATTAATATGTTTATTCACCATTCTATCAATAAACTCCGATTGTTTGTTTTAATTTGTAAAATTGATTACTTAAATTATATATTAAATCATTCCAGCAAAATATAAACATTTTTATCCTATTTTTATTAAAAACATAATTTTTTTCTAAATACTTTGATAAAAACTTTTTTAAAATATTTAAATAAATAAGTAAAATAATTAAAACAATCCTCCTTCAATTGCTTGCCCAAATACTTCTCACGATGTCAACCATGCTATCCATTTAATTCAAATCCGCCTCTATTTCCAAAATGGGGGTACAATCCATTAAATGGTCATAAAGTCAAACGGACATGCTTTCTCTTTTCACCATATTTCAATCATGAGAAATTTCATTCCACTAGACAAACTTAAACAAAATGGAAATTAAAATTGCCTCTATATAAATATGTCTATTACACCCATGTTAAAAGTAAAAAATATGAGTACTAAGTTTTACAAAATGGAAATTAAAATGGCCTCTTGATAAATACGTCTCCTACATCGAGGTTAAAAGTTAAAAACATGAGTAATAAGTTTGAGCTTGGTTCTACCTTTTTGTTGTTTTATTTTTTTAAATAAAAAATATGAGTATTAAGTTTTACAAAATGGAAATTAAAATTGTCTCTTAAAATAAATATGTGTATTACATCTAGGTTAAAAGTACTTAGAAATAATGGAGAATTAGTTGTGGTGATTAGTTGAGATTAGTTTTCAGCCGTTTTAAATCGGTTCAAACTAAATGTCCTTGTATATATGTTGTATTTCTTATTGATTAATTTGAACAAAGCTTGGCTTTGCTTTCCCGACCTCCAGGTGATGTCTTTCCTGTGAGTCGGTTTTACATTCTTTCTAGTTTTAAGTTGGTATCAGAGCCGGTTGGAGGCAGATCGTTGTTGACCATCCTAGAGAGGCAGATCATTGGCAAAATCTATGTGGCGTTGAGTGTGGAGAGGAGCATCTACGTGGAGTTGAGCACCTACATGGAGGAGGCAGATCGTTGTGAGGAGGAGGTGGAACCTGTCTACACCTGGAGACTGGTCTCCACGTGATCATCACTGAGGAGGATCACTGACATCTTCTAGCGATCTGTAGGCCTGAAATTTTTCTTTGTTGAGCTATTTGCTACCAGAGAAGCCTTGCCCAGATCTGCAGCTCTCGGATCTCTATTGTCAGTTGCGTAGAGAGAAACCGAGGGGTCTCCACGGATTTCCTCTGGTGTGGCTGGTGTGACGTCTGTAAACTCTAGGTAGAGTGCACAACAGCAGGTGCTCTCTTCGTTGAAGCCACCATGCACAACAATAGGTGCTCTATCTTGATGTGTAGGATCTGTGCAAAGGAAGATTGTGTCTGCGTGAGAGTGAGAGGGCATGGAGCATTGGCTCTCATTGAGGGAGAGCGCCCAGATCAAATCGTAAGGGAGAATTTAAAACATCATTGCTCGCTGCTTGAGATCATGAATTGATAATGTTATTTATAGAAGTCATGTGGAAAATCCTGTAGAAATTGCTCATTGCCATATAACAAATTGTTATTTGTAGAAATTGTGTGGAAAATCACGATCTGGTTGTGTTTGCAACCATCTCATCGTGTGGAAAGTCGTTGTTGGTGTATTGATGCAACCGTGTAATAGGGTGGCTATCGTTTTCGTTACCTTCTCCAATGTAGAGTGAGAGGTGTTGCTTCTCTTTCGTTGAGATCGTTGCTGCGAGTTTGCTGCGTGAAATAATTTGCAATAACTTGCAAGGATGGTGAATCCACTTGCTGAAACTTACATCAACGAAGCCAACAATTTAGATGGCTCGAATTTCATCAATTGGAAATTCAAAATGCAAATCTTGATGGAAGGTTATGGCGTATGGACAATCACAAAAGGAGATGAAGTGCGACTCGATGCGGCTGCAGGTGCGACAACGACAACAATCTTAGATTGGAATAAGCGAGAGAACAAAGCCAAGGTATTCTTGAAAATGTCTGTTAAAGATAGCATAATTCTGCATATTAGAGATGCTAAGACTTCTAGTGAAACCTAGAAAGTACTTAAAGATCTGTTTCAGACTAATAATACAAATCACATTATTTTCCTCGAGAGTAAGTTGCTAACTATTAAAATGGATATAAATGAGTCTGTTAGTACTTTTTTTGGGTGAATTAAAGACATGAAAAATAAATTGGGAGATATAGGAGAAGAAGTGTCAAATACTGATCTTGTCAAAATTTCCCTAAATGAAATGCTAGAGGACTATCAAATTTTTATAACAGGTCTTGCAGCGACGGAGAAAGATCCTACTTTTGAGGAACTGACAGGTATATTGTTGCAAGAGGAAGAGAGGCACACGAATTTGAAGCCTCAGAATTCAGACTTAGTAGCACTATGACAAAGAGGAGATTCCCTAAAGCGAAACCAAGAGAACGAAGCAGAGGAGGAAGTTCATTTAAGAGGAAGTCATTTCCAAAGCCAAATCAAGGTATGTCGTCAAATAGAAATGAACCTAAGTGTTTCTATTGTGGTAGGATTGGGCATCTTGCTAGAGAATGTTATAAGAAGAAAAATGATGATGAGGCTAGGCATAAAAATAGAAAAAATTCAAGACATTTTGCAAAAGAAAACCCGAATATTGATCCAAAAGATCTCAAATTGTTTGTGTCTAATACTGCACTGTCTACTGAAACTGATGATGTTGATGCATGTTTTGTTGATTATGGCGCTTCAATTCACATGACATGTAACAAGAATTGGTATATAAACTTTAAAGAAACACATAATGGTACTCATATTTATCTTGGAGATGATTGTTCTTATGAGAACAAGGGATATGGAGATATTCCAGTAACACTTCTGAATGGTACTGTCAGGCACATTTGCAATGTTGTGTATGTCCCTGGGATAAAGAAAAACTTGATTTTTGTGTCCACAATTATAGATCAAAATTTGAAGGTTGAATTCTTCAAGACACATTGTATAGTGAAGGACTTGCAAGATCATTACAATATTGTTGCCTTAAGAGTCAGAGTTGGAGGTCTGTACAAACTTGATGTCACTAGCAAGAATCATCAATCATTGACTTCTGCAACTATTCCTATAGAAACTCTTTGGCACCAAAGGTATGATCACATTAATTATCATGATTTGTTGTTATTACAAAAACAAAGTATGGTTGAAGGACTCCCTATGTTGAAGAATGAGTATGATGCTTGTGAAGGTTGTGCATTAGGAAAGATGCACAGAGACGAATTTCTCTCTAATTATGATAGGATTAAAAGAGATCTATTAGAACTTGTGCACACTGATGTTTGTGGACCAATGTAGACAAGGTCACTAGGAGGTGCTTATTATTTCTTATTGTTTATTGATGATTGCACAAGGTACACATGTGTGTATTTCCTTAGGAGAAAGAGTGATGTTTTTGAATATTTTAAGGAATTTAAAAACATGGAGGAGAAACAAATAGGAAATTCCATCAAAATCCTCCACTCAGATCAAGGAGGAGAGTACAGATTGTGGAACTTCATCAAGTATTGCAAAGATCATGTAATAGTAGAACAATTTACAGTGCCCTACATTCCACAGCAAAACGAAGTTGCAAAAAGGAAAAAAAACATCTAGTGGAGTGTGCAAACATCTAGTGGAGTGTGCACGAAGTATGATGAAAAGTAAGAATCTCTCAAATGCTTTTTGGGTTGAGGCCATTAGCATTGTTGTTTATTTAAATAATAGAATTCCAACAAGGTGTCTTGATAATAAAACTCCTTTTGAAGCCTTGTATGATTCTAAACCAGCAGTTAATAATTTGAGGATATTTGGGTGTAAGTATTTTGCACATATTCCAAAGGAGAAGAGGAAGAAGCTTGATGCTAAAGCTATCAAATGTATTTTTATTGAGTACTATTCAGAATTTAAAGCATATAAACTGTTTGATCCATCTACTCACAAAGTGTTTGCAAGTAGAGATGTAATTTTCCATGAGCAGGCAGAAGGAAACAATGAAGACAATAGTCATGAAGAATGACATGTACTTCTTGAAGATGAAGAGGTCGAAGAAGAGAAGCAGTAGCAGGAAAAGGCACCCAGTGACATGGATACATCTAGCAGTGAAGAAGAATCTTCACAAAACAAAGAAGAAGTCACCATCCAATTGAAACAATGAAGACAATAGTCATGAAGAATGACATGTACTTCTTGAAGATGAAGAGGTCGAAGAAGAGAAGCAGTAGCAGGAAAAGGCACCCAGTGACATGGATACATCTAGCAGTGAAGAAGAATCTTCACAAAACAAAGAAGAAGTCACCATCCAATTGAGAAGATCTTCACGACAGGTTCGCCCACCTAAAAAGTATAAAGATTATGCCCCGATGAGTAATATTTCAAATGTCATAGAACCCATGAGTTTTAATTAGGTTAATGAACATGAAGAGTGGATAAAAGCAATGGAGGAAGAATGTGACTCTATAATGAAAAACAAAACTTGAGAATTGACTGAATTGCCTAAAGATAAAAAGCCCATAGGATGTAAATGGATATACAAACCTAAATTCAAAGCAGATGGTAGTATAGATAAATATAAAGTTAGATTGGTGGAAAAAGGGTATTCATAGAAAGAAGACATTGATTATGCAAAAACATTTGCACCAGTAGCTAAATTTAACACTATAAGAATGTTAATTACTATTAGCTACAAAATATCATTGGAAGCTTCACCAATCAGATGTAAAGTTTTCTTTTCTGAATGGTGAGTTAAAGGAGGAGGTTTACCTTACTCAACCAAAGGGGTTTGTGAAAAGTGGTCAGGAACATTTAGTGTGTAAATTAAAGAAAGCATTATATGAACTGAAACATGCACCTAGGTCATGGTATGAGAAGATAGATTCCTTCTTTCTTCAACAAGGTTTTATGAGGAGCAAAAGTGATCCAAATCTGTATACCAAGTTTGATGAAAATGGGCATGTTGTATTGATTTCCTTATATGTTGATAATTTAATTATTACAGGAAATTCAGAAAAATTGATTAGGGGAATTAAGAAGCAGATGTTACATGTATTTGAAATGAAAGATCTTGGTGAGTTACATTACTCCCTAGGTTTTGAAGTCTGGAGAAATGCTGGTCAAACCTTTGTGTCTCAAGGTAAATATGTTAGAGAAGTACTTAAGAAATTTAAAATGGATCAATGTAAAGTTTCTTATGTTCTAATGCAACATAACACAAAACTTTGTTGTGATGATGGTTCGACGGAGGTAAATGATACAATGTATAGATAGATGGTGGGAAGCTTGAACTGTCTCACTACAATCAGACCTGACATAGCATACTCTGTTAGTGTATTAAGTCACTTTATCGCTAAACCTCTAGAAAGTCATTGGAATGCAGTGAAAGGGTACTTAGGTATTTCAAAGGAACAATTGATTATGGTATTAAATACACTGATTCATTTGATGTTGAGCTATTCCTGTGTGGTCTATTCCGTTGCTATTGCCATTCTTGTCATCAAATTTGTCGTGTCTCATGAATTTGTCGAATCAAACCCGCCAAACGTGGCCGGTGGGTTGAAGTAATTTCCGATTATTTAAGGGAAACAGTCAGGGATCCCAGTGGCCTGCCCCACCTATAATCTGGAATTTGTTCTCACATAGCTTTAGGAAAAGGATCATTTGAAGATACAGAGCTTTTACCTGTATATTTGGGTATATACCTCTGTCTTCGTTTAAATGCGGATGATATTTATGGATTTATATTTTTCATGTTATTTAGTTCTTTCATCAATTAAAGCACGTTGTTATTCGAATTTAGAAATCATCACTCAGTAAATTTTTCAGTTTGTTGCGGAGCGGCCCAGCAAATTGGTTATATAATTTTGTTTTAATTTTTTATTAATGCTATTATATAATGTAGGCATATGCCACCGATTTCATGTAATTAAAATATTTTTAATAAAATTCTATTTAAAAACAACCATTTTATTTTGGTATGAGGGAAAGATTTAAAAGTTAAAACAATTTTTTCTAATTTTTTTTATTAAAAAATTTAATCATAAATATAATTTATTATAGTTAAATTTAATATTTTTATCAGTTTTTTTTGTTTTCCAATAAATTCATTAAATTTAAATAAAAAAATTGTAAAATATTTCTTTGTTCAAAATTTCTTTTATAATGCAACTAAACCAACAAAAACTTTGGCAATGATATCCATTAAAAGAATAAGGAAATAGATAATGAAGAAAAATTGGAGATACTTCCACATCCACCATGCATATATAGGTTATATAATAAAATATTTTGAAATAATAATAAAAATAATATATTATGTGTTTCTTTGGTGTAGAATAGTTTATGAAGAAGTGCTTTGTTAAGGCACTTAAGTGAAGTCATTCATTAGAAATATCTAAGAACACTTCAAATCCTGAATAGTGGCAATTCAGTAACAAGCCAATCCTGTAAATCAGACATATTTAATTAACAAAAAAAATTAACATATCATGTAATATGTTTAATAAATTTTATGTAAATAGAAATTGTTTATATATTATATTTATTAAATAATATTTTTAAAAATAAAAAAAATAATATACCATGCAATATGTTTAATGGATTTTTTGTAAATATAAATTGTTTGTATTATATTTATTTCAATGTTTATAAAAATAACATGTATATTTAATAAAAATTGTATGGAAAAATTAAATGATTGCAATTTTTATAAATATTTACATTGAAGATTTTAAATTCAATTTTTTTTTAAAAAGAAATACAACTATATATAAATACACATAAAATTGTGATCAAAACAATTTTAATGTGAAAAAAACATTATAAATTGACCTTTAAAAAATAAAATAGTATACTAAGATGGATATTGTTTTTTAAATTTACCCCTGCTAAAAAAATAAAAATATTTTTTTTATATATAATTAAAATTTATGATGATTATGATTACAATATTTTGAAAATGAGATCTAATATGGGTATAGGTTGGACAATCTAAGAGAACTCAGTTTCACTATGGAGCTCGTGAGAATTTGTTCTTATCTTAGCAATGCTTATTTTTTTCTTTACACTTGGAAAAACATATAGATAATTTTGATCTTCTAGATTAGGGTTGATTACATCTTTATAATACCTTAATTTTCTTTTTTCCTCTAACTCTTTATCACACCACATTTTTTCCTTAAATTTTGATTTGACATTTTTTTTAATAGTATGTTTATTCTGCAAAATGGTTTCTTCCATGATTCCCCAATAGTTTAACCAAGACTGGGCGTCTTTATGCCATCCTCGCTTGAGTCGATGGTGGTTATGACTTGATTTTGAAGCAATTTTAGGTAGCCTCTTGTCTTCCATGTTGTTTAACTTGTTCTTATATATCAGATATCTAGTTATAGTCATGCTCTCAATGGGGGAGAGACTTGTTTCTACTAGGAGGATGGGATAGGGAGTATTTCCTTTAATTTTGAGATTATAGTTATAAAATTCTTTTGTATTTGCTCTATCTTTCTCAAGGTTCATGAGAGATACTATAGCCCCAGACTTCACATCCATAAAGAATGACAGGTGTAACACGAGTCTCAAAGAGGAGTTTCTTCTTATCCCAACTGCAAAGATTAGTTGATTTACAATTGTTTTCAAGCCCATAATAAGCTTTCCATCCCCCAATAATCATTTTCTCAATGCTATAATTCCAATTGAGCTTGTGGTGAATATCAATTCCAAGATATTTGTATGAAGTCACTTCCTCCAAGTTGTTGTTGTCATATACAAAGGCATCATAAGGGATATTATTGGATTTAATAATCATGACCTTAGTCTTATCAGTATGAACAGTCATACCCATATTGGAGCAAAAGTCCTTGAGGATTCTTAGTTGGTTTTCAAGATCATGGGGACTCCTTGCCATAAGAACGATATCATCGGCATAAAGAGGAAGATTGATGAATATAGCAGTGAGAGTAGGGCCGACACAACCTGCTTTTTCCCAGCATTCTTCTAAATTGTCAATGTATATGCCAAAAAGGGTAGGGGACACGGGACAACCTTGTTTGACTCTGATATTGTAGTTAATCTCTTTTGACCAGACCTCAATGTTTTTAAACTTAGCAATAACGTTCTCATACATCCATACTGTAGCAGCCCTCAACTCGAGAGACACTTTTATCTCTTCCAACCTATTCCAAAGGTTTTTCCTAAGAACCATGTCAAAAGCTTTTCTAAAGTCAACAAAACAACAAAAAAGATTGGTTTTAGTATTGCGGAACTCCTCTGTAATGATCCTAAAGGTAAAAAGATGGTCCACAGTTGAATGATATCTCCTAAACCCGGCTTGGCCTTTAGCTCTTTTACCGTGACTTTCTAGCTAAATGCTAATATTCTTTTTCAAAATAATTCCATAAAGCTTGGCTAAAATCGAGCTAATCATAATGGTCCTATAATTAGAGGGAATGTTTTTATCCCCATTTTTAAAAATAGGAACAATGAGCCTTTGTGTCCAGGGTTTAGGGAATCCCTGCTTCACTGCTAAGTTGAAGAGCTTGTGTATGTGAGGGATAAGGATTGGCCCTCCAATTTTAAAAATTTCAGCTTGGTAGCCTTCAATGTCCTTAGCTTCCCCATTTGTGAGCCGCTTAACCCCGAAATCTATGTCATCTAAAGAAAAAACTTTTTCCTTTGTAGGGACAATATGAATGGTGCCCTTGGCATTAGGGCACTCGTAAAGATTTTTAAGGTAGGAATTCCAGTCCGTTAAGGGAATCCTATTATTTTCTTTAGTATTGCATTTTAGAATTTGGCTCCAGAACTTCTTAGGATCCAA
>JASDQU010241456.1:180606-191809 GCA_032191745.1 Picea mariana
TAGAAGTAATGTTATGTGAAATTGCAAATCAGAAGTTGCAAGATGAAAATCATTCTTTAAGCCAGGATTTGACAAGCTCAACAACTCAGTGCAACGCTATAACAATCTCTCAAAATTAAATGGCCAAAATGTTTTCAGACAAAATATGCGGGTTGTATCAACGCGATTCTTGTCTCTGAAGATTCTAGTAAGGATGTAGGCTGTCAAGAAAATTCTCCAGAACTTGAAAAATCTAAAATGGATCTTGTTTTTATCTTGATTGCAGATTTTGTCTATTCAACCAGTATGGATCAAAGTCAATGGAAATCGACTATTGACTTTGCTCCATGTCTTTTGGATGGACAGAATCTACAATCAAGTATCTTGGCGGCCAAGAAAAGCTTCCATCCAATAAGCATGGATCAAAATCAATGGAAGTGAATGATTGACTTTGCTCCATATCCAGTTAAGTATCTTGGCTGCCAAGAAAAGCCTCCACACTCCGAAGATTATAGCAATGAAATGAGCAGCCAAAGTAAAACCTCCAGATTTTGAAGACTGTAGCACCTTAGAAAAAATCTCAGAATTTCACTGGTGTGGGCAAATGATGGAAAGCCTCCAAGGAAACTGTTTAAAGATATAATGAAATGTTTCGCTACTTGCAAACTGCTATTGACTAGCATATGCATCACCAGGGTAGATCCATCGCTTATGTATCAAGAATGAGATGGGTTTCGTGGAGACGACCCAGGTTGGCTTGGTTTCCTTTTCGATCTTCTCAGTATAGGTTTCACCGACAATGTGTTGTGTGGAGCATAGTTATCAAGTTCAGGTTCGAATTATCATAGATTTTCTGAACTGGATAATAAGGATACTGCAGACAAGCTCAATATAAACAAAGAATTGCATAAAATTGAATGGCTGACAATAGGGGCACTAACGGCCATTAATGTTTCCAGTTCAGAAAATCTATGATTATTCACAGCGTTCCTCCAAACGCTATGAAAACCCTAAGAAACATTTAGGTCGTTAGTGTAATATCTCACAGGTCGAGATGACGACGACAACAAGCTTACCCAAAAAAGCTAAAAGACATTGGTCATCAACAGGATTCAGTGAATAAAACAAATAATAGCAGCATGCTTGATTTGACACAAATAATATCCAGGGTTTATCAAGTAATGTCCAACATAGGTAGCCACAGTGGTAGAGTTGACTCTAAAAGATTTAAGATTGAGTCTACCACGGAAAGCTTACATCTCTCAGTAATCCATTGGAGTAATATCAAGGGTTTATCAAGTGAGGTCCACAGCAACATAGTTAACAGTTGTAGAGTTGACCCTAACATCTTTTACATCATCATCAAGTCCACACTTCTCAACTACTAGAAGTTTACATCTCTCAATAATCCATTGGAGGAATATCCAAATAATCCATTGGAGGAATATCCATGGTTTATCAGGTGAGGTCCACAGCAACATAGGTAGCTAGTGGTAGAGTTGACCCTAAGATATTTTATATCAAGTCTACACTTCTCCACCACGAGAATTCTACATCTCTCAATAATCCGTCGGAGTAACTGACTATTTATTATTGGTCCCTGCCTTTAGGCCAGGGATACAGTAATAATCAATGGAGTAAATGACTGTTTCTTATTAGTCCCTGCCTTTAGGCTAGGGATATAGTAATAGGTTCGCCGGTTTTTCAATTAGTTCAGCATGTGTTCTAACATGTTTAAACCAAAGTTTTAGAAAACTTTAAAAAAAAATTGTAAAGTAATTTCATTGTTTTTCTAAGTTAATTACTCTTTGAAGTTATTTTCATTTCAATTTTTATTTCTAATTTAGTCCGCTTGTTTGTGAGACAAGGGATCCTCCTCCGCCGATTTCACTGGTAAAGTCTACAGAGGTATACATACCCTACCCCCTCTGGATTTGAACTTGTGATTTTTTAAGAGAAAACACATATTCTTAACCATTAGGCCCACTCAGATAATAATGCACATACGTCTTACATGAATTAATGCTAACCCTTAAGTTAACATTAGTTCGTAAAATTAAATGTTTGTATCCACTCCCATTTTAAATGCTTTTCCATTTGACTAGTAATGTGGTTGTTTGTTAGGTGGCAATGTGGCTATCAACATGTTGGACACATAACCAAGATCAACGTTATTATCAGCTTGATTTTTGTCAGAGAGTTCAAACTTTGTAGAAATATCAGTGATTCATTCCTTTTATTGAATTCGTTTCTCAGTCTTAGATCCGGTTGCAGTCAATCCATTAGCTTCAGCCAGGAAGGACAACAAAAAGCATGTAAGTAAACCTGAAACAATTTGTAAGCATCAGAGATAAGTTTTTGGTGCACGCCTTTACGTTTTCTGACCACCAAGTGCTTGCATCCCCTTCTACCTGTTGCTTGACAGATGAATCCGCCTTAAAGTGCCCTGGATATCAAGGATTCGATAATGTCTACCTGCTACTTAATAGATAAATCCTCCTGAAATTGCCCTGGATATGATTACTGCAAACACCAAACAATGTGGAAGAGACTGCATGTGATACAGTTGTCAATACAAATGTATTGATTAAGGAATGCTACATATGTATCGATTAACGCACGGATGGAAAGTGATTTCACACTTGTGCATAAAACATAACATAACAAGAAATGGTAGTAGTCCCCTCTAGGGGGACTTGCTTCTCTGCAGCTCGGCTTGTTCAAGTGGGGATTGTAACAAATTTATTCTTTCAATTCCTAGAAAGATACAATTTCCCACTAAAATGTTAAATCACCAGCCTTGGCGTTATATTACTATATGCTAGGCAGGTGGAGATGAATTTTATATATTGGCGACATGTAATTTACTATGTGGTAGTGTAGCATGAAAGTTTTTATATAAAAAAAAAGTTTCAAATGAAAAATCTGAATGGTCATTTTTCATCGGTTGGCATGCATGATTGAACATTCTAATATGGTATGAAGTCTTGGATATGAATTTGATTTACATTGAATTCTATTGCGTTATTATGATGGTGCTGACTCCCGAGTTCCATTTGGAAAGATCTATTTTAAGGTAAAATGATTAATTTTGCTAATTTGAACGGGACTTCCTTCTATGATTTATAACAATTTTTTTAAACAATGAAAGTTGTCATTAATTCTTGACTTCTTGGTTAGATTTCCCATAATGTCTTCAATAATAGCTTCGATCAAATCTTTGATGTCATCAACATTGCAATCATTTCCTTTGACATCTCTGTGTGTACTAGCACTGATCATTTTTTTATCCAACTCCCTAATGTTCTCCAGAACCTTCTCTCTAGCACCCAAGTGCCCCCAAAGACGTTGTCTTGCCTATCAAAGATGGGCCCTAGAGGAATTGAAAAATGTTGACCCCATTGAATGGATTTGTTGAGTAGTTTAGGAGTCGTTCCTTCTTAGAATCCATCCTTTCCTCATTGTGTCTCTAACATAATTGATTTTGTTTGATTGATTCCAACATTCCATCGAGAAATAACCCTTCAGTACCTGAATCAAAAGGATTCCATTCCATTGATATACTCAATCCAAAGACTGTTGATGTCATTTAGCTTGTATCATGTATCTATCATTAGAAAATATTATGCTAGACTATTGGAGTAGGTACCATTATAGTAAATCTTGGTTACTCCAATTAATGTTAGGCCACAAAAGAAGTAAACCCAAAATTGGTACAACAAGTGTTGGAATTCTTCTTACCCACACAACTATCTCAAATAAAAATTGCCTTATCGCGTGTAATTTTTTCATTGTAATGGAATCCTTTTTGCCACACAAATATCTCAAATAACATTTTTTTGATGATTTTATTTGAGCATTATTTCCTTATGTTCAATAGTTTTTACTCATATTTTATTGATCCATAAGTGGGAGGTTTATAGCCTCTATGTCTCACCAACACGAAATCTATGTAAAATGAATATGATCTTGGCTCTTTGGATGACGGGAAATGCTAAACCAATCAAGCCATAAGTCGAGTTGGTCCAAATAGAAATGAAGTTGGTTACCCCAGAGATCGAGTCAGAAAACAAATGAGAGAGAAATATGCATCAAGTCGAGTCGGAGGCAACGCAAGTTGACCAAGTCGAATTGACCCAAGTCGAATTAATCCAAGTCGAGTCAACCAAGGGATGTTTGTCGATTGAATGATGAAGGAAACTCGACCAAGAAAGAACCCGGTCAGAGATGTGAATTCAGTGGCCAATAGTGAAGGGAAACTTTCTGAAAATCGAAATTGGTGACCAACAGGTTGAGAAGAAATTATGAGGGTGAATTTAGTCACCATCGATGTAAGAGAACATTTTGGGATGAATCTTGGTGTCCCACGACGCAAAAAAAACGTATGGAATTTGATTGTGTTGTTTACAGATAGAGAAAATGTTTCAAAAGTTAGTTTGGCACTCAACGACGAAGGAAAAATGTTTTGGGGCGAATTTGGTAGCCGACGAATGAGAAAAATTGTGTATATGGTCTGTGGGAAGCTAATAAACACCTCAACAATCCCAAACTTCAATATATATATATCATCTACGGTTTATGGGCTAAAGGAAAAATGCCTTGGCAAGTCGAGAATGTGCCCAACGACTTAAAAAATGAAATTAGAAATGCCCAATGAAATAGAAACGACTTGAGAAGGAGGGTCGTCGATTTCCAGCCCCAAAATCAACGTATAGGTGTGGTTAAAGATTTGTTAGTTTGTTTACTAACCAATGAGAACCGTATTAATATAAACGGGCTCTACCCAAACAACACAAAGTTCTCGTCCTAAAACATATACAAATGACCATTAAATTATAGTGCACACCAATTAGCATTCATAAAAAAATACAACCACAAACAATCACCACACATAAACTCGGAATTTACACTGGAAACCCAAACGGGAAAACCAACATTCTTTTGGCTTCAGCTAGGCTCTTTATTTATTCAACAATGGGAAAGTTACAAGCTCTCTAGCTGATCTCTATGCTCCTCAGTGACATCTGGGAAACCTATCTACATCATTCACAACCAAAGAACCCTTTTTCATTGTGGGGAAAAATATTATAGAAGACTGAGTCAAAAAAGAGGTTAGTTGGAAGGTCAGGCTGCATCCCCGATGCTTCATCTTCTTTTCTGATTGTTACTCCTTTCGTTCTTTATTTGTTTGTATTTTGTCCCATGTGGAAAAGGGTCTCATGAAGTCTTGTTATTTCTTTAAAACATATGTTGCCCGAATTTACTTCTATTACATACAAAATGGACATCATCCATGATGGCATGGGGACCTTCATGCCAACAAGTCGATCTCCTTCTTTGTCCATAGCCCTAAACTTTTCCTATGTTGATCATCTTAGAGTCTTGTGCTGGTAGCCAATTATTCTTGTCGAATCTGATTCGGATCACACCCCCCCATTAGGAGGATTTTGGTCCCAAAAATATGTCAGGGATAGATGAGGGAACTTGCTTGTGATATGACTTCTCTCATACCGCTTTTCTTTCCTTACAGTATGTCCTTTGAGACCAATCTGCCACATTTTTTATCGTCCTCTGCTATTCGCCCACTCCTTGTGTTGCAGAACTATGTCTTCCTTCAACTACTCATGTCCATGATGTGCAAGGTATTCAACAGTCGAAAGAACCTGATGTTCTTCCTCCTCATCTAGCATGGAGAGTTAGAAAAACTTGAAATTTTCTACGTTCACCACGAAATTGATCTACATATAAGGTGGAAGTTTTAGTCTGAATGTGTTCTTGTTCACTTGCTCAATGATATAAAATGGTCCATATCTAAGGGGCTTGAGTTTCTTTATTTCTCCTTCCAGTCGTTCCTTACATAGATAGAGCCACACCTTGTCTCCAACATGGAACTTATGATCTTCCCTGTGTTGATAGTGTCTAGATTTGTACAATTGTTGGCTCTTCTTGAGCTTCTCCTGAACCATTAGATGTATCTACCTGATCTTATCCACGAATGTTCTTGCCTTATGTTCTTCTCCTTGTAGTCCTGCTTCTTTCTTATTCTATCCATAAACAAATTCAAATGGTGAAGAAGGTAAACAACCAAAACAAGTCTCAAAAGGAGACTTATTGGTGGAAGAATGAAGTGCTCTATTGTAATAATTTTGAATGTAGACTATTTGTTCGTCCCAAGTCTTTCGATGTTTTTTGTTGTATCCTATCAATAGTTGCACCAACATCCTATTTACTACATCAGTTTGGCTATCAATATAAGGATGGAAGATAGTGGAGTACTTCAACTTGGTATCCATTCTTTCCCAAAGCGTTGTCCAAAATCTGCCCAAGAATCTATTGTCCCGACAAGATATGATGGAGGTTGGAAATCCAAAATGTACCTAGACATGGTTGAAAAATAGTTCAGTTGCTTCTCATCCATAGATTGTCTTCTTATAGGGAATGAGCACACACATTTTGTTGAAATGGTCCACCACAATGAACAAATAGTCATGCCCCCTATGAGTCATAGGTAAACCTCCAACAAAATCCATGGAGATGTTCTCCCAAGGTTTGTTTGGCACTGAAAATGGCATGTACAAACCAAGTTTTTGGTTGATTGGATTGCTTGTGCTATTAAGAACACAACCACTAACAAACTTTTCCACCTGCTTTTGCATCTTTGGCCAATACACATACTGCTGCAAATTCACCACTATGTTTGTCACGCCAAAATGTCCAACAACCCTAGAAGTGTGTACTTCTCTCATATAATTTCCCTAATCTGAACCCTTTGTAATTGTACATATAGGTTGGTGATCCATTGGAACCAATTATAAGTTTAAATGCACATATAGGTTGGTGAGTCATTGGTACTAAGTTTTGGTCTTGCATGCACTTGAGTAGTGTGTGGAGAATTGTTATCAAAGGAAGTGTGTGTGCATTTAATAGTGTTGCGCATACCTAAGTAGGTGGATGGGATTGTGCATCAATGGAAGGATGCACACATTCACAGTGTTTCATGCACTTAAGGAAGTGCGTGGGAATTACCTAGAAGTGTGCATCATACTGATTTATATGTGTGTGTGTGTGTGTGAATATATATGTATTTAGGCCAGAGATCCTGTGTGATTATGAGGCTGGTGAGCCTAGACGCAAATAGGCTAGTGAACCTATCCTTGTAAAGGTAATCATACTCAAGTTATTAATATAATATTACAACGTTCTGCACAGACAAACTTAGACGAAAAGACATCGGGGGCCAACTCCACCAGAAAAGGGAAAAGGGGGGGCGAGACTTAAGTTTGAGTGAATATTTAATAATATTTTCGGAAAAATGTACATTATTTATATTTATTATTTTATCCTAAGTTCTCGAGGGCAGGGAACGAGTCACCAAGTGGCTTAAAGTTACTTTTGAAGGTGAAAAGTGTCGAGTTGAAGGCATGCAATATATATTGTTGGTCTTAGTGTATTTTGTGAGGATTATTCATTATTCACTTTCTCATGAGCAGAAGAGGTCGAACTATCTTGAAAATACGACTATTACCTTATTTGTAGAGAAAATTGTGTAAGTGTTTTATGTATTATAACCAAAGTTTTTTTTTCGAAGAGGTAGGATGTCAGGCCCGTGAGAATTCTTTCTGGGTGAGATATTTTTTGTTGAAGAAGCGGTTTTTCAGGTTCGTGAGCATACTCTCCAAGTGAGAGTTTTGTTGGGAATTGTTCCTTGGTGAATTGGGCATTATTCGTAGGGCTCGATGACTTCCTATCCAGCCTGTTGTTGGTAAGCCCGGAAAGGAAGTGGGGCATCTGGGGGACTGTTAAGTAGAGAAGGGGCATACTTCCTTGGGTGTGACAAGTGCATGGGAAATTAGAGGTTGTAGGCTAGTTGCAGCAGCGGGCACCTTGGACTGAGCAATTCTATTGAGAATCATACCTTAACCTATCACTAGGAATCCTTTTGCCCTGGTGGAGTTAAGCCCTATCTTAGGGGTGACCTATTGTTGAAATATTATGAGCAAAAAAGCCTATGGATAGGAGGAACCTCTGAGTTCTATGTGTAGTTGGTGAATTTCATAAAAGATAAGTGTTCTTTATGTGCTTGTCTCGTTTATTGTGTGTTTATTTATCCATGTTTTATATGGTTTAATTATTGTATGTTGTCACATATAAGTAACTGTTGTTATTCTGTTTAATGTTTCTTTCACATGTAAGTATGTTCCTTATAACATATATTTGTAAATATGCATGAGTATGAAAATGTGGATAGTCTTTCCTTGTTAAGTTAAATTTATGATTTTGGGTTATGATTTTTCAAGAAGAGGTTTGAATGGTTGTGTGCACACTGAATACTTTGTGTGCATCAGAGGTTGGTTTTACTTGTGCGCATAGGAAAGAAGTCTGCGTGTACAAGTAAGACAGATTTTGTAATGACGCCATAATGGTTGCACACACAGTAGTGTTGTGTGTTTAGTACACTGGTGCACAGTTTTTTTTACTTACTTCTACTGCTTAAAGTTGTGTTAAAATGGGAGAGTTAGTGTGGAACAACTCAACTTGAGGTTGAGAGCATTACTTCAAGTGATACTGTGAAGACTAGGGTTTAGAATAGAATCTACGTAGTGTATTTTCAGAGTAGCATTGTTCAATAGTATGCTGGGTGATGTTACAATATGGTTGATTCAGAGCTACAAAAGTTGAGATTGTGTGACGTGTCCCAATCTTGGAGACTGGGGATGTTACATTTTGGTATCAGAGCAATGTCAGAGCATTTTTGTAGTAGCATGTACTAGCCTGGGTGGCTGGGGATGTTACATTTTGGTATCGAAGCTATTGGTTCAACATTGGACTTGTATGGGCCAGAGGTCAACAAGAAGCACCAGAGCTACAATTTCAATATTGATCCTGCATGGCCCGAGTTCTACTAAAGGAAAAATTCAGACTGGTAAGTTATTGAATTTGTAATTTCAACATGGCCTTAATGCACATTAAATAAGAATGCGCATATGTGTGCGCTAAATACATGATATTTCATAGTGTGACACTGGAACTGTGCAGTAAACAATGGTGCATGGGTGTGCACACTAAAGTTTTGGGGCTGCAAAAAACAAATTTTTGGTTCATGTGTATTATCAATACACAATGTATATGTGGAATATTGACATCACGTATTGGCATGTGTTAAATACTAGTGCACACATGGGCTTCGAAAGACAGGATTCTAACAAGATGGTGCAGAGTTTTCATGAAGTTGTCTCATGAATTCACCTTACAAATATTGTTTTTTGCACATTTTTCATAATTATTAGCGATTAGAGTAGGACAAAATCAATGCAGAAGGTAAAAATCATGGAAGTTGCATAGAGATATTTTATCCATGATGATGAATTCAGGGATTTGTATGTTGGTTTGAGCGTTGATGGTACAAAATATAAGGAGGGGCGCATGAACTTGGTAGAAACCATAAATGGATTGCAAAAATATGTCCAGAGCTATAAAAATTATAATGAAAGGATTATGAGAGCCAAGGAGCAACAAGATGACTTCAATGTCAAGTTGATGCAAAGCTTGGAAAAAATAGAAAAGAAAATGAATAAGGAGACAGAGACAAATAGGTCAAGAAGTTACCAGTCTCATGATGAGAAGAGAAGAGAAACAAGAAGTGTTGGTAGTAATCATCCTCACTCACCAAGGAATTCATTTAGGAAAGTGCGCAATAACTCAAGTGTAAGATACCATATCTATTATAACAGAAAAAACATAAATATTGTAGAGAATAGCAGTGGAACAACACAATATATGAAACCAAAACACCAAAATAATACATTTATTTATAGGCAACAATGTTCACTTGCTTATTCGATGGGGAAACCTCCAGCAAAGCAATGCTCTATTACAATAATTCTCAAGAAAAGACTATCCAATACCTCCTACTCTTATTTATACTAATTCAATCTTCTAAGGAAACTTCTAAAGGAAGATCTTTCTAGAAGTGAAAGCTTCTATTAGGTCTTCTTACATTGACTTATTCTCCTTTATTTAATTGGCCTTATTAACTAATGTCAATCTTTATTACATAGAACATATATCATACTAAATAATGACCCATGAAAACGGGTTATGGTCGGATCCTAACATGCCCCCCCCCCCTTCAAAAGTGGCCTTGTCCTCAAGGTTGAAGATGCAGAAAATGCTAGAGTATGGTCGTTGGTTCCTGAGTCGCATCCTCTGGTGATGTGTCCCTTCCACTTGATCAACACTTCGTTGATAGTTCTACCACGCAACTGAAATTCATGTGCATAAAGGACGACTTCTAGTTGGAGCCAAATGGAGCCTTGTTCATATAATTCAGGAAGGATAGTTTCGACCCTGCAATTTTGTCCCACCACTTTCTTTAAACAAGAAACATGGAACACTGATGAATTTTGGAAGTAGCTAGAAGGGACAATTTGTAGGCCACCGAACCAATACGCTTGATGATGTGATAGGGGTCAAAAAATTTGGGTTCTGACTTGTGATTTCACTAGGGTTTGAGAGATGTTTGTTTGTAAGGTTGGAGTCTAAGAAACACCTAATCACCTTCTTGAAAAACCCATTATAAATGATGTTAGTCTGCTTGTTGCTTCATGTGATTTTGAGCCATGTAGAGTTTATCCTTCAGAGCCACAAGGGTAGTTGTTCTACCTTTCAAAATTTTATAAATATATTGGACCTTTGATGTGTCGGGAATATATGTAGTGATTGTAGGTGGTCGTTGTCCATACACCGCTTCATATGGGGTCATTTTAGTGGTCGTATGATATGAAGTATTTTACCATTATTTGACCAAGGGAAGCCATTACACCCACTGGTGTTGTTTGTCAAAATAAAAACATTGCAAGTAGGTTTCCAAACATTTATTGACCACTTTCGTTTGGCCGTCGGACTAGGGGTGCCTTGCAATTTAAACAACTCTTGCCAAAATGTGTTGGTGAATGTTGGGTCATGATCAGACACAATATAGGTGGGCATGCCATGCAACTTGAAGATCTTAACAAGGAAAATTTGTGCTACTAGTTCTAGTGTGAAAGGGTGGGGTAATGTGCAAAAATGAGCATACTTGGAGAGGAGATCACCCACCACCATGATGATTGACTTGTTCCCGGCTGTGGGGAGGCCCACTATAAATTACATGGAGATGTTCATCCACATAGAAGTTGGAATTGGTAGGGGTTTTAGAGCTCCTAGAGACTTGATGGTTTCACCT
>JASDQU010241457.1:34371-52829 GCA_032191745.1 Picea mariana
AGATACAATAAAAATGGTTTTCTATTCAATAAGGAAATAAGATGAAACTATAAAATGTAGCGGAAAACAAGCTTGATGGAATGGTGGTGGCTTATCTCTGAGAAGAGATGTGACAAATGCGCTCATTTGCAAGAAGAAGATTAAAATGAGTATTTTAAGGTTGTTTTACAATAAAAAGGAATTCCAAAAACCCTAGACATTCAAAAACCTAATCCTAGGAGATGAAGCGCCAAAAGTCATGTGTGCCCCGTTTGGGTAAGTTAGTACATCAACTTCCTAGGGTCATAACTTTTGCATACAATCTCTGTTTTAGGTGCATGATAGACCGTTGGAAAGGTTTCATCAAGGAGATTCATTTTGGGGTCTCAATCATGCCTTTTCCATCGTTTAGAAGCTCTATTCCAAAAAAACTTAATTTAGGCCCTCAAAATGGCCCCAGAAGTAAAAACTGCTAAAAATAGTAAATTGCCAAAATTGCCAGAAAACGGTTTTGAGCTTGTTGGAAAAGGTGGGTGACCACACATTTCCACCTGGATCACAAAATATACAAGCTAATTAAAGGATGGTTCTTTGGTCTGTCACATCTATCACATAGACTCCCTTTGTCCAATATTCATATTACCTAGGAGTCTCTAAGCCGAATGGCTCAGAACAATTCCTTCTCTGATGTGTATTCATCATCATATTCATTGGTAGATTCACCATCTTTCTAATCTATGACTTATTTATTTCTATCTGTGGATTCATCTTTCACTACAATTCCTGGAAGTACAATCTCTTGAACTTGTTCCTTATTTATGTGCCCTTCTTTTCTTTCAGTTATTTTCCAAACCTTTCTGTATCTTACATCTTTCTTTTTCTTTGTAGAATTTTCTTCATCTTATTTTATTTCCAATATTTCAATCTTTGGGACCTGGTCTTTGTTCACCTGGTCTTCATGTTTTCTTATCCATGCTTTCTTATATCTAATATTAGTATTCTATTTCATAGAAGTATTGCTCATGCTTATACAATCACTAGATATGTGTCCATAGTTATGACATTTGTAACATTCAATGTTACATGGGGCCACATATGCACTTCTTTCTTGAACATTTATTTTATAATCCCTGCAATCTGCAACCTTATGTCCAAAATTACTACAAAAAAATCAATGACCATAAAATAAATTTGCATACCTAGGAGTGAATAATCTTCTTTGTGGTGTAGTCTTTCTGAATTTTTTCCTTGAATGTTCATGATCATGATTGAAGGTTCTTTGTGGCTTGAACTTGAATGGTCTTCTTGAATATGTATCTTCAATAGTTTCTTAGATTCTAGTTGACCATGATTCCTTCCTTTGAGTACTTCTGCATAACTCTTTCTATTTTCTTCATTATTATTTTCTAGCAACCTTCCATGCTTCTTTTCATTCTCTATAAATGATGTGGAC
Organism: Picea mariana; assembly: GCA_032191745.1. Taxonomy (NCBI): domain Eukaryota; kingdom Viridiplantae; phylum Streptophyta; class Pinopsida; order Pinales; family Pinaceae; genus Picea; species Picea mariana. The sequence continues at coordinate 35,804 of JASDQU010241457.1, forward strand.
ATTTTTTTCTCTTCAAAGTTCTTGTTGAGCTTGACGATTTTACTTCTCAATGTGACAACTTCTTTTTCAATATTCTCAACCTCTTCTTCTTTCTTCATTATCTGGTACTTCATGACTTCTTCTTTTATCTTCTCTTCTTCAAGATGAATTTTTAATGTGATTATTTATTCTTCAAGTCATTTCTCTTCTTGACCACACTCTACCTCAAGTTGGTTTAGATAGTTATTTTTTTCCTTAAGATGATCTGTCAATATATTATCTCTCATTTCTGCTTCTTCCTTCTGTGCTTCTATGTTGTCTTCCAAATACCTCTTTTGATATTCAATATTTTCTTCGATCTTTCTGGCTTCTTCTAGATGAGTTCTTAAGTTCTCTATGACCTGTTGGTCTTCTTAAAAAATGTGAACACATTCCTTTTGTTTCATCAATTCTTTATTGAGTGAATTGTTTTCTTCTCTTAGTTCATCTAAAGTACTAATCAATTCTCTAGTGATTATGTACTCTTCATCTTTTGAATCTATTTGGCATGGTGAACATAATTATTCTTTATCTGTATCTGCATCTTCTTTGGCATTTTATGAATCTAAGATGGGTGAAGAATACATGTCATGTAACTTATCCAAAATTTCTTTGGCTGGTGAACATTTACCAACCTTTTCTCTTACTGGATTAGGTAATCCTTCCCAGATAAAATCCATTGCTATTTTTTTATTCTTATTCAATTCCTTCTTGGTTGAAGTCTTTTCCCCTTTTGAACTATCATATCCTATAACAAATAATAGCCAAACATAATGTCCATGTGTCTATAAAAATACTTTTTCCCTTCTTCTCCACATCTCATATATCATACTTAAAACCATTCTGACCATTAAACATTGGTACTCCATTCTCAAAATAATCCATGATCTCCTTCTAGTGGTTAAACTATTTCCTAAAGGAACCAAATATGATACCAATTGTTGTATTACTGAGGGGGGGTGGTGGTGAATCAATAATAGAGAAATTTAATCATTTTTCAACATAAAATTAAGGTGTTATATCAATGTATAATTATCATCCAATAGTTGTAGAGTAAATAAACAATGAACAAATCAGAAACCACACACATACAAAATACACCAGTGTTTTACGTGGAAACCCAAAGCAGGAGAAAACCACAAAATGATTTTTCTTATATGTATTTAAGAATTACATTCATTGGAAGCACCAACTTCCTTTGTTTTCCATCTACAACTGGAAGGAGGCTCCAACCCCCTAGTTTCTCAGGCCACAATCAGACGATGGCTACAAAAACCTATCCTTTCCCTGTCCAACCACCCTGACGTATAAGTAGAATGATGGAACCACTGTCACACTATCACTGTGATATATACTATTGTAAACTTGTACCAATCAACCTGTACTAAACAACATGTACCAATAACCTTAACCATGCATCAACCTGTACCTCAATCTGTAATCAAACTGTACCATAAAAAGGTGCATCAACCATGCACCAACCTGTACCTCAATATGTACCATGAAGAAGTGCATCAACCATGCACCAAACCTGTATGAATAACCTGTCACAATAACCTGTCCAAACAACCTATCTCATCAATCTTTTCAACCAAATCAGATCTACTCACTAAGATCAATTACCAAGACAACTCTCAAATATGTGCATCAACCAAGCATAACACAACAACTCATAATCATCACCAAGATCAATATGTGCTTCTAATAATATACCAATACAAGTATGCTACACCATCTGTAAACCATATGTCAACAATACTACTAACAAGTTCCTCTAACCATGTACTAAGTATGTACCAATCATGTATAAACTACTCATCAACTATGACTCATCAATATGTACCAAGATAATCAACTATACACCTCATGTATGTGCCAACTCATCAACTACTTGTCTCAACCATGTACCAAACATACACCTCAACCAAAATCCCTCATCAATTTCATCATCCAAATATGATTTGTAACTTTGTAATAGACCTGGTGTATATGATCACATACCTACAAACATTACTTAACTTTAACAATAAGAGACTAGCATTTTCATCAAACTTTACTTTAGTCTCACATGACTAATTTTGGATTAGTCAAAAACCCTAACTTGCGATAATAATAACTATGTACCTGTAATGAATAAATATCTGAAAATGGTACACAATTTTCTTCAGTGTCTTTTAGGCAATTCCTCCAGATTTAACTACTTGGAACCTCTCATAAAAGGAGTTATAGAAAAAATGGCATACCTTGTTGAATTCTGGCTTATTCTAGAGAGCGAACTTGTAGAGTGTGCCACACAAAGAATATTTTTTGTATGGATATGAAAATTGTACACAGGCTAGTCTAGACTTTAGTCTAACCAATATGTTTTGTCTTATGGAATTTGATCTGTTATGAATAAGTTATGATGTTTTTACCCGAAACACTTGTTTTAGACTAGTTTCAGGACTAGCCACAAACCCTATTTTCCACGGGGTGTCACTCCAAAACTAAAACAACCCACAAGATGAAATTTCTACCACATTTACTTGGATATGTTTCCTCAATTTCTTCCCAATTTCGTGGTATGAATCATTCTCGAAAACAATTTATTGCAAAAATGGTAAGATGACCTGTAAATAGCATACCTTAGAAAGCATCATCAAAAGAATTTATCCTCCCTTGAATTCCGGCCTTATTTACTTCACCTTCCCTCTAAAATTTGGATTAGATATCCTTTGGTTACCTCAATCCCCTTTATATATTCAATATTCTCAAGTGTGATTAAAATGAGAGAGCCTTTCCTCTTATTTATACTTTCATGTAGCTTCCTCAAGGGGTTACCTTTTAACCATCTTAACCCACTTTCCTTATTTTAGGGTTAAACCACTTGTAATTTCTCCATTAAATTTGTTATTTAAATAATTTATTTTGTATTCACCTTGAATTATAGTACATTGATCACTTCACTTTATTATTTACCTTCTAAAATCTCTTAAACCACTTTGACTACTTTGACCTTTTGGGGCTTGTAGATGACTCATGAGGGTTCTCCAACTTCACATGGTCATAACTCTCTAACCATGAAGATTTATGTGACATTCCACATACCAATGTAAATGGAATGACATGTACTTCCATCTAGAATACTCTTTCCTAGAAATAGATCAAAAATCATACCATTATCCATCAAACAAATGTGGGTCCATTACCCAAACTTGGCTTCTCCAACTACTCATGGCCATAACTCTCTAACCATGAGGAGCTATGTGATGTTCCACATACCACCAGAAATTGAATGACATTTACTATCCATATAGAATATTCTTATCTTCAAATATACTAAAACTCATACTATTATACATGAAACAACCTGGGGTCCATTACCCAAACCTTTGTGCTACCAGAATTTGCTACCAGAATTTCTCCAAGGGTTGACATAAATCTAAAATATCACTCTCCAATGGTTGACATCAATGACAACCAACAATCCATACCAACTATCCATCAACCTAAGCAATATGTCTGACAGTTCAAGCTCAAGCAGAATAGCACAAGGTATTCACAAGTAAACTTATTTCCAAGTTTAAATCTTAGGGGAGGCAGCATGAGCAGAGGTCAAGAAGTCAATCTTTCAGAGGAGAAGATAAAAGGCCAAGACCTTTGAAATTATTTGAGAAAAATCCTTCATTTGGAGGGAAATCACAACAACCATAGAGGGGAGCTACAACGACCATTAGATCTGTTGTCGAAGAGTGATCTAGACCGTCATATCCAAGTCCAGACTCGAGGAGGAGCGTGCACAAGGGAGATAAATTCTAGTTGTTGTATTTAGGAGTGATGATTGACAAGAAGCGGATCTAGGTAATATGCACATGGTTTAATACTATACCCTTTTGAATGCCGTAAGTTCAAAGTATTTGCTTGTTTAAATAGTCGAACAGTTGAGACCTATTCGAGAGGATCCAAGATCTTTTATAAACCTTATATATGGAGAGGTTGCATGGGGTTTAAACCTATAATTCATTAAGAATTCACACATTCAGAGAATTCATGGATCGAGTTTAAAGGATTTATCGAGGAATGAGAGTCAACGGTTGAGAGCCATTCAAGAGTTTGCAGGAGAGACGACATGCATTGTTTCAGGAGGAGTGTTGATACCGAGGGGGGGGTGAATCAATATCAAGTACAATTTAAAACCTTTTTCAACTTATACTTAAACCATTCAATTATATCCAATGAGAAATGAAAAATAGTATAAGGCTTACACCAATACACCACAATACACCATGCACAATATATGAGAAATAATCAATAGTTATTGTTCAAGGGAAGTAATGACTTCCAAAGGTGGCGACAACTTACAAGTGTAAAGGGAGGGATAAAACTCTAAGAGGAAGATACAATCCTCTAATATCAAGAGAGAGTTGAACTCTCCATCCTTTCCCCTTCCTTCTTCCCAAGAATATACGAGAGATAATAAAACTTCACATTAAATCATCACCATGAACCAACCATCACATAGAACCTGATAATGCTTCTTGAGACTTCCTCAATTTCTACAATTATTCAACTATTGGAATACTCTGATCCTATAGATAATATTATTTAATTTATTCTTTTAAACTTCTCCAATTTTGACTCCTTCAATCCTCCCCAAAAACAAGTTATAGAGAGAATGGTAGACCTTGTTCAATTCTAGTTTATTCAAGAGACCGAACTTGTACAGAATGCCCCACGCTCAATATTTAACATCCAATTCTAAAAATTGCACACAAGAAACTAGAGTCCATACTATTTCCAATTCAATTCGTCCCACATCATTTGGATTCTTGATGAAGAAGTTATGATTGTGTTACCCAGAACACTTGTTTATTGACTAGGTTCGGGACTTGTCAAAAACCCCATCTTCCACAGAGTGTATGTCCATAATTATAGCAAATCAAGAGCTGAAAATTTTACCACAGGTACCTTGATATGTCTTCTCAATACCATAGAAATTTCACCATCTGAATCATTCTAGGAAAAAAATTTATAGCAAAAATGGTAAGATGACCTAAAAATAACATACCTTAGAACACATCACCAAAAGACTTCATACTCCCTTGAAATCCGGCCTTCTTTACTTCTGATTTCCTCTGAAATTTGAATTTTGTATCAAATGAATGTATAATGATATTTATTTATACCATTTATGTCACTTTCTTTTAACATTAGGGCCAACCTAACACTTTCTTATTTTGTAATTCTTTTCTTTAATTATCTTCAGGGCCTACATGTACTTCCTTCTTCAATTCACTTTGTCATCTTAAAAAATTCATTTCTCCTTAACCATGAGGACCCATGTGACATGCCACATACCACCGGAAAAAACATGATGTATATTATCCATCCATGGGTTTTTTAAATTCATGTGCATTTTCCTCCATGTCGAAATACTTTCATCAATCTTGCGGTCCAAAAACCATGACTAGGGTTGACATCAATGACAACAACCAATATTCCAACAATCTCCCCCTTTGTCATTGATGGCAACACTCATTCTCCCCCTATCATCATGATCCCAATTTCTCTCCCCCTTTGACATGAATGGAAAAGGGTAGGGCTTCTCCCCCTGATTTTAATGGAAAAAGGTAACTCTCTTCTTTGGGGTTGCTTCCCCTGAACATGTGGAACTCAATAATACTTCATCCTTATTTTTTATCTTTGGGAATTTTTCCTCCTTGGAATCCTTTTCTTTGGCTTCTATCTTCTCTCTCTTCTTCATGTCTAGGATGTATATGTTGTTCATCCTTCTTGTTGCAGTTGCAACTAATCTTCCTAAGTTATTTTCTCTGATTTTACATTTTCGGGAGTCAAACATAAGAGTGTATCCTTGATCACACATTTTACTAACACTGAGTAGATTATGCTTCAAATCTTCAACCAATAGGACTTTTCCTTCTTTTACATTTTCACTTCCAAGCTTTATAGTTCCTTTTCCAAGTATTCTGGTAGATGAGGCATCTCCAAATGCAACATTTCCACCCTTTTTATTCAAGATGGAAAATTTTCATTAATCTTCAGTCATATGAGAAGAGCACCCACTGTCTATGAACCATTTGTAAGTTTTAAACCTGTGAAGTAAAGCAATGCATATATATTCTTAAGAAATACAGAAATTAATCAATGGCTCATACACAGAATACACAGAGATCTTTACGGGAAACCCTCAACCGGGAAAACCTTTATTTTTCATTATATCGAATTTTCACCATTCGCCATACAATATATACAATGTTTTTAGGTATTCCGTAGATACCAAAACCCTAATCCCTTAATCCGAGATTAATTTACAAATCAGCTAAAAATAGCAAAATCCGCTAAAAATAGCAAAAACCGCCCAAAAACAGGTGAAGGGATCGTCAGACGCAATCGTCGTATCTGACGCACCCACACACACACACATGCAAAGAATATAACACATACCCAACACCATTCATCTTCTTCTTTGCATTATTTAGCAACCAATTCTATTCGACAATTTTCATTGTGTGGAATTTCTTTCCTTTTCCATGTTGTAGTTGGTATGCAGACTTTTGGCATACGATTATCTTCCTTCATCTCTCTGCAGTCTCGCGCTTTGTGACCAAGATTATTGCACTTTTAACATACAATATATTGATCCATTAATGGGTCAAATGGATTATAATTTCTGTTGACAGAACATTTCCATATCTACTATTTTCACCATTCATGTAGCTTGCATAGTTATTCCTTTCATTGATTCTACAATTGATTTCCTTGTGTCCAAAATTTCCACAAGTATAACAATGTCCAAGAAAGAAATTTTGATACCTGGGTGTAAGTGATATTCTTTGTGGTGTGGTCCATCTGGATTCACGATCTATCCTTCTGTATTTTCCTTCATAATGATTTCTTTCATACCTGATGGGAGAGGATCTTCTTGATGTCTCATTCCTTCTGAATTCTAGTCTTCTATCTTGTTTTTCAACTTGTTCTAGAATGTTGGTTTCATCATTTTCAACTTCCTTTTCTTGTTTTTTTGTCTTCAAACTGTCATTATATCCTAGTCTTGTCTTTTCGTTTGGAGATCTTTGAATGTTAAGGATCTCATATAATTTTTTAGTGCTTTTTTCAAACTTATTCAACGTTTTTGTTGTCAATAGGAGCTCCCCTTTTGTGTGATCCAATTCTTCTTTCTGTTTCTCATCATCTTCTAATTGTTTCTTCAATATATTAATGGTCTTTTCAAGCTTGTAATTCTCTTCTTCACAACTACTCAATTCACCTTTTAGTATTATGTTTGTGTTTCTAAGGTTTCTATTTTTAGTTTCAACATACTTCAAATTTTCAAGATTCTCATCTTATTGTTCACTCTCTGCATTGACTTTGTATCCCCAAAAGGAATCAAGGGTAGTTTCTTCATCTAAATCTTATTCACAAATGACTTCTTCTTCTTTAGAATTCTTGTGATCATCATCCTGGGTTTCTTGGGTTACGAAGAGGACTTCTCCTCCATCATTATCTTCTTCATCACTCTCATCGAAGGAGATGTCATCATCCTTGGAGTAGAAGATATTTTTATTGTTGAGACTTCTCTTTTTATAGTAGTAGTTTTCAACAATATGTCCTATTCTACCATAGTTAAAGCATTGGAGAGGAGACTTACCTTTGTATCTTCCACTTCCCTTCTGGAACCTTCTTACGAAATTTGTTATTTCTTCATCAAGGTCGTTATCCTTGTATTTTGTATTCTTTATGGATTTAAAGGTTGCTTCATTGTTTGGCTGGTCACTTTCTGTACCTGTTCTCATTTCATATGCTATAAGAGACCCATGTAATTCATCCATTGTCATTTTGGTCAAGTCCCTAGTTTCTTCAATGGTGGATACCTTAGCATCATACTTCAAGAGAAGAGATCTCAACACTTTTTGTACAGACAAGGATTCATCGATATCTTCACCTAGTCCTCTGATAGCATTAACAACTTCATCAACTCTAAGAAAATAGGTTGCAATATCTTCATTTTCATTCATCTTCAAATTTTCAAATTCTGCTCTATGTCGTTGAATCTTGACTTGCTTAACTTTTGGATCACCTTCGTAGATGCTCTTGATTTTGTCCCATACATCCTTAGCAATGCTACAACCCATCACTTTGATAGAAATGGTTGGTGCCAATGCTGCTAGAATAACATGTCTAGCTTTTGAATTACAACTCATAAGCGTCTTCTCATTTGGATGGGCTGGAGCATTATTTGGGATTACATAGCCATTTACAAATGAGTACCAAATGTCTTCTCCCAAATCCGTTAGATAAGTTTTAACTCTATAATCCTTGTATGCATAATTTATTCCATCAAATTTTTGAATCCCATATGAAATGTGCTCATGGTCATCCATCTTTGCTCAGGATTTTCCTTCTAGTGGTTAAACTGTTCTAAAGGTAACCTGCTCTGATAACAATTATTGATACTGAGAGGGGGGTGAATCAGTATCAAGTACAATTTAAAACCTTTTTCAACTTATACTTAAACAATTCAATTATGTCCAATGAGAAATGAACAATAGTATAAGAGCTACACCAATACACCACAATACACCATGCACAATATATGATAAATAATCAATACTNAGGGAGGGATAAAAATCCAAGAGGAAGATACAATCCTCCAATATCAAGAGAGAGTTGAACTCTCCATTCTTTTCCCTTCCTTCCACCCAAGAATATACTAGAGATAATAAAACTTCACATTAAATCATCACCATCAACCAACCATCACATAGAACCTGATAATGCTTCCTGAGACTTCTTAAATTTCTACAATTATTCAATTATTGGAATAATCTGATCCTATAGATAATATTATTCATTTTATTCTCTGAAAATTCTCCAAGGTTCACTCCTTGAATCCTCCCCAAAAACAAGTTATTGAGAGAATGGTAGACCTTGTTCAATTTTGGTTTATTCAGGAGACCGAACTTGTACATAATGCCCCGCACTCAATATTTAACATCGTATTCTGAAACTCACACACAAGAAACTAAAGTCCATACTATTTTTCCCACATCATTTTGATTCTCTATGAAGAAGTTATGACTATTTTACCTAAAACACTTGTTTATTGACTAGCTTCAGGACTGGTCAAAAACCCTATCTTCCACAGAGTGTATGTCCATAATTATAGCAAATCAAGAGATGAAAATTTTACCAAAGGTACCTTGCTATGTCTTCTCAATACCATATCAATATCACCATATGAATCATTCTATAAAAAAAATTTATAGCAAAAATGGTAAGATGACCTAAAAATAACATACCTTAGAACACATCACCAAAAGACTTCATCCTCCCTTGAAATCTGTTCTTCTTTACTTCTGATTTCCTATGAAATTTCACTTTTGTATCAAATGAATGTATAATGATGTTTATTTATACCAATTATATCACTTCCTTTTAACATTAGGGCTGACCTGACACTTTCTTATTTTGTAATTATTTTCTTTAATTATCTTCAGGGCCTACATGTACTTCCTTCTTCAATTCACTTTATCATCTTCAAAAATTCATTTCTCCTCAACCATGAGGATCCACGTGACATGCCACATACCATCATAAATGACATGATGTATAATATCCATCCATGGGTTTTGTATATGCATGTGCATTGTCTTTCATGTCCAAATACCTTCATCAATCTTGCGGTCCAAAACCCATGACTAGGGTTGACATCAATGAAAACAACCAATATTCCAACAAGGAGTTTCACAACGGTTAATTGACAATGTCATTCAGTTGTTTTGAATTCAAAATATTTGGTGTGTGGAGGCATTGGGACCCCTGAAGTCTCGAAGGGAAGAGCTAATCATAGTCTTCCATCACATTGGACATGTTTCATTAGAGATGCAAGTTCGAGGACATAGTACTTTAGAATATGTGTGAAAAACTGTTAATGGGACTCCCAAGCTCTGAATATCTGGAGTTGATATGAAMTATACATCTGAGAGGGACAATTTTTAGTAGATCCAAGAGTCTGTATGTCCATTACTATGGAGGAGACAGGTTGAGTTACATCAAAAATCTCCCAAGGGCCTGGAGTGAAACTCGGTCATATGTTGGAAAGGACTCGTGGAGAATGGATCTGAGCTCCGTTAGTTTAGGATTTGGAGGAATTAAGTTTTGTTGGGGAGAGAATACCCAGAGGCATGAAGGCTAAAGCTCATCTGGGCCATCCAAAATGGTGGACACGTGGCGAAAAATTAGACCTTCCATTAGTTTGGAGGTTCGAGAGAATAACAGGTTGGAGAAGCTAGGAATCCCGAAGCCTAGAGTACTGAAGTCATTTGGGTCATCCAATTGAGAGGACATGCATCACTAGATTAGGATATATGGAGGGTAAATAATTTGGGACAATAGAAGGAAGAGTAGTAGATATGGATCAATGATTGAGTGAGGACATGTGGAGGCTGATCACATCACTTCAGAGTTCGATGCTCTATAGGATTGGTGGCATTGTGTATCAAATAATCCCAAAGTTTGGAGTCCCACAACTCATTGCAGTCGTCCATTGTGAGGGAAATGTGGTAGAAGATATGATACTCTGGGAGATTTGGGGTGTAGTGTAATGGAAAAATATGAATTTCAGAGGCTTGAAGTGTTGTGGTCGTCAATCTAGAGGGGGAAACATGGAGGAAGGATAATCATTTTTATGTTTCAGTGTTGGAAGATATAAAGATTTGTTTCGTTCGACAACCAAAGAAAACCACTAAATCCTGAAGAGAATAGATCTGGACCTTCCATCCATCGGTGTTTAACGACTATCAAACTGAGGCTTGGTGTAAGTATTTTTTTKGGCGATCGATAGTTCACAGGTGTTGTATCTATGTTGGGCGTGATTTAAAAATCGTCGAAGCCTAAATTAGATCCTTTTGGCTTGGACCTTGATCATATCCCTCAACCACATGCTATTTCCACCGAAAKAAAAGAGGATAGCACCCAAATTCATATTTCAAAAGAAAAGGGGCTTGGAGAAAAGGGATGATTTTAAGGATGGAAATTTATTTTAAAATGTAGAAACCTTGGCRAATATTACTAATCCTTCATATGTCAACTATAAMTGTTTGGCGATATTTTTTTAAAAATATTCAAATTTCTAAGTATTTTATATAGTTTTTATAACATTTTGGCGATTTTTAAGGTAAAATAATTTTATCCTATAGAATTTGGGTGAATCATTTTTAAAATAGCGAATCTCGTTTTTGGAAAAACCATGGAAAATTAGCCCATGAGTGAAATTTAGCCCCTAAAATCATTCCTGAAATACCCTTAGTGTTGAAATAATGTGCTATTGAGTAGTGTCTTATCACAATCCTTGGTCAAATGAGGAGCTTGTCTAAGAAAGAAGGCTAGGGGATCAAAGTTTTTTCAAAGGAGAAGGGGCTTAGTAAGAGCCTGCAGGTTAGGTGTTTGGACATGTACAGGGAATTTGAGGATTTGTATAATATAATGGGGGCTCAACATGGCCCGAAGAGATGATCTAACTCCCTATAACAAACGATCCTAGACTGGGAGATCACTCAGGCCTTGGGTGAGGGAGGGGGTCTGCATCAAGTGGTTTCAGAGCCTGATTTTTGTTTGTAGACAACAGGAAAAGGAGGAAAAATCAGGGTGCAATTCTCTATGAATATGGTTGCAAGGTCTGCAGTAGACAGGAGACAGCCAGAAGGGTCATAAGATAAAGCACTTAGTGATCTCATTTGCAGATAAGGTGAAGAAAAAAACTAGATTGGATGAAGGTGAAGAACCCATTGCATTCTTGAAAGAAGAGGTGAAAGATGGCTATTGAAGTCCATAAGTATAAATCTCAAGGAGGCTTCCAGCAGGTGAGAAAAGAGCAGAGAGGTAAAGAGATCGAGGAGATGAGAGCATAGCTCAACATGATAATGTTGAAGATGTGGTAGGAAGCACAAGCAAGTTGGAATTATGAATATCCCTTGAAGAGAAAAGTCAAGTGGCTTATCTAGCAACTAATTTCTAGAAGGAAAAAGAAGAATTTGAGGGGGTGTTTGAGGCAAGTTGAAACCTTCAGTGAAATAGAGTAGGAGATGGTTTAAAACTTTTAACCTGATGTTGGAAGGAACCTCAGTGATGATGAAGAAATATCAGTTGAAGATATCATAAATGATAAGGAGGGTAGGCCAGAAAACTCCAATTTCTTGGTGGGCAAGGAGAATGAGATGAGATTGTCTGAGAGTCTCATGAAATCAGACGAGAGGAGTTTAGATCAAAAAGCAGTGTTGATAGAGGAGGAGGATCATAGGCACATTCTGATCATTGGAGGAATCAACATATTCCTACCAAGCAGCCCAGTAGAGGTCATTGCACATGTTGAACGTGAAACAAAGGAGAGACAACCATCAAAGACTGTCATGACAGAGGAGAAGGAGAAGACATTGACATATGCCCAAGAGATAAAAGGAGAAGAGGAGAATATAGAACATATTCACACTCAATGGGGGATATAGTTGAAGTTGTTGGAGGATTGGTTGAGCAATCTAGGCACAAAAGAAGACTGCCAAAAGGATGCAGTTGTGAAGAGTGGAGTAAAATTCTAGCTCGAGGAATAGCTTGATGAATTTGGACTCATACCAACAAAAGGAGAGGAGCTGATAGAAGGAGAACTGTCAGATAATATCACTAAGTAGCATATTAATGACACTACTACATAATTTGGACATGTAGTGGAGTGGCAGAACAATGCCACAGGAGATAGAAGCAACATGGGAGATAAAATTTATATTCCCATTGATTTATGTAAAGGTGTGGAAGCCCTGGAGGAAAGGGTAATAGTGAAGAGTCAAATTATCCAATAGGTCAAGTTGGAAACTAATGAAGAGGAGATGCAACAGAGAACACAGCAAAGGAGGAGCCAGCTAGTATACCAACTCGACGGAGTGATATAAGAAATCAAAAGAATGATGTTGAGGTCATTGGAGGTGAAAGTTAGCAGTATAGAGAAGTTGATAGGAGGAGAAAGTCAGCAATAGAAAGAAGCTAATCAGAGGAGATCCTGCAGTAGCATGGAAACAACAGCAAGGAAGAGGAGCAGATGGACAACTCCACATCAAAGTTTTGGATCCTAGAGGATATCAACTGCAGCAGAAGGGGAATCACGAGTAGAATCTCATGATTTTTTTCAGCATGAGAGTATGATGCAGAAGAATAGGTCCACTTCATCAAGGGATAGAAAGCCAGTGCATCAATGCACATGGAGGAACAAATTCTAAGGGAAGAGAGGTGCCAATCCTCTCATTTTGAACCCAAATTTAAAATTTTAATGTAATTAAATGTGATTTAATGTTTGATGGCTCGATGGAAATCCAATCGATTTTATTTGTACGGGCAATTTATTGTAATATATAGAGTCACCTTTAATGGTTGACAGTAGAAGGGATCTAGATCTGATTCAAACTAGATTCCCATTGAATGTAATTGAATGCAATTCAATTCTATTAGGTAGATGGAGGGAAGGCTCGAGGAGCTCCTCCTTTGTAAAAGATATATATATTTTTAAATTCTTTAATTAATTATGAGTATGAGAGTTAGAGAGAAACCTCAAAAGAGGAGAGAAAGTGTTGAAGACTTTGTAACAGTCCAACCTTTATGAATCTTTGTATAGAATCATTCATATATCATAGAAAAGAAGTATTTTCTGCATATAAGGTGTTTGTGTTCTTATGTGTGATGAATAATTATTCTTTGAATGTATTTATGTATTTATTTATGTATGCTCTAAACATATACAACTATGTTACATTTGCCTATCTGTAGATTTCTTTGTAGTTTTGGGTTCTTAGTCTTGTGCAAGGAGTGCACACAAGAGTATTGAAACTCTGTGAAACCAATGCAAGGAGTGCACTTGAACTCTTTTGTGATTTCAGAGAAAGAGCATGCTAGGTGGGAACATCAAAACCATTCTAAAGCTCAAAGGAATAGAGCTAGGTGTTGTGCATGTTTCGTTACTTGGGTGAGAAAAACAATGGCACTTGCATGCCTAGTTGAGCCTGATAGACAAGACATAAGTTCGTGAGTGGGTTAAACAAGCCAAACACATGTAATAAACAAATAAACAAAAAAAAACAACTAAATAAATAAAAATTGGAATGCATAAGAAACTTAGAACCATAAACAATCAACCAATGACCAAGATTATGCCACCAATGGATAACTATATTAGTTGGAAAAACACCGTAGAGAAAAATCATGACTTATGCATCCCCTCTTCTTCATTGGGAGGGATCTTGAGTTCCCTAATGGAGATTTCTTCTTACAATGGAAGAAAAATGAAAAATGATGAAGAAAATCAATTCCTATTCTCTCAAGAGGTGAGTGGAATGACCTATTGCAATGATGCTTGAATACTCAAAGGAGATAAGCGGATTCTCAAGGGATAATTGTGGCAAAATAACAATACTATGAAGATATCATTTTCTTAGTGCACCCATGGCTTCCATTTATAGAATTTATTCAATGAAAATTACAACTGGTTCTCGATGTGAACAAGGGGCCCTTTAGGGCACCCTTTGGTCATTGACCAGCCCCCCATTCAGATTTCGCTCATATATGGAGGTCAAATCAAGTTGGGAGCTGGTCCATAAGAGGTTGGAGGGGGGTGAAAAGAACTATAAATGCACTTCTCATGGGAGTGTGTGGCGTTTCTTGTACACAGTCGAACATTTGTTGCATTATGCGCTCTGAGGGATTTGTCAGCCCACAGACTATGCACACACTTCCTTTAGTGATTTTGCGCATGTCAATTTTTTCCCAATTGTATAGTTTTTTCCTTTTGGAATTCATTTTAGTGTTGCATGTGAACTAATTTTTGTTGGAATTGTTTTATTTATGTAACCATTTACGTGAAATGTTGTAGATGAAATTTCAGTGATAACAGATGCCCCTTGATGTGTGAAGTTAGGAGAATACGTATAGCTGAAATACATCAATATTTCTTCTACTGAGAGTGCCATTGTGATGAATAGTGTTGAGAGTAACTGCAAGAGCGATCCGTCAGAGGGAGAGGGGAAACTATGGGTCCCAAAATTTTCTCTAGGGAGAAAAAAAGAAAATCTGTATACAAATGAGGTGGGCATGCCCCATGCTCACGTCATATAACTCAAAATCTAAGACAATAATTGAAGATGTATGATGATGTAGATAACTGCAGCGCCCTCCTGGGCAGTTGATAATGACAAATGACAATTTTGAATGGTGAACATACTTTGAAATGATGCAAGGATGCTTGTGCAAAGTGCCTATGACTCGTAGGCATTGATGGCCTTTCAAATTCAGAGGTCTTCAGCTAGTATAAAACAAGTGCAATAATCACATGGTAAGACCCACTGTAACATGATATAATTCTGAAGTCAAATGTTATAGGGGTGTTAAGCCCTAATATTGGCTCATTACCGCTTAATTGGGGCATATTAGATTAGTAATATTATTGTATTTATGTCGGCTTTAGGCCATTAGTTTTAATTATACCTCCTAGTCTCCTATATATACCAAGGAGACATTTTCATTTAGAATCATCTTGTACTTGAACATTTATGTGGGGTAAAAGGAGGTTGCCCCCTCGAAGAGGATTATTATCTGAAATTCTCTCTTTTTCAAGGCGTTGAGTACTTTTTTGAAGATTTTCTATGCTATATTGATATTTGGTTCTTAACAAGGGGTCAACAGAATCAAACAAAAATGATGATTCTCTGTATGTCGTGTAAGGCTCCTCATTGTGAAGGTAATGAGAGCCTACATATTTCCTCCCTTCTAGAAACTATGTTGATTTCGACAAAAAGGGAGATGCGACTCCAAGAAGCAAAGGGCTTCGTGAAATCCACAAAAATGAGATCAGGGACTGATAGGGAACATGAATGAATTCAAGACATGGTGAGACTCAAGACTTCCCTTGGTTGGGGTATGTTTGAAGGGTGATTGGTAGCAACTGTAAAACTGTATATTGTGTTAGGGGGACAGCTAGATATGGGGTTAAATTGTGCCAGAGGCTTGACAAAGTCGACAAATTCAGATATCATGGGTACATGGAATTTGGGATACTCGAGGTTCATGAATGATGTCAAAATGAAAAAAGGAGAGTGGATGCCCCAACCAAGGGCGACATGGGTTTTTTTTCCGGAAAAAAAGAAGGTCATCAAGGGTGATGAAAACAATATAAGTAAATGTTGGAAACAAAGGATTTTTACAATTACCAAATAAATAAAGAATAATTTGGGATGAGTGTACAGATACAGAAACGAGTGCCCGAGTGTGAGATTTCTAAGAGAATTGGTAGAGGGTGGGGTCCCCATGGTTGGGTTTCTGTATGAGTTAAATGAATGGAGGGCAATCTATAGATGGGAAAATTGATGGTGGATGAGATGGAGGGATAATGATACTATGAAGGTGTAGTCAATAGAACCAAGATGAGATAAACTAGGAGCCCATTAGGAAATCTATCGATATGATGAGAAGAAGTATGTGGCTTATTCTCGGAAGTGCATAAGACTATCAGGACTACCATCCCTAGCGGGTGAAAGCGGCATGAGTGTCAAATTTCCAAGGGGATCTATGAATGGGAAAACTCATGTGGGGGAGAATTCTATCAGGAAATAATACTAAAATGCAACGAAGGTGATGGTATTGTAGAGCCAGATATAAGGACCCTAAAGGTGAATGTCACAGGGTGTGACTAGGAGATGCAATATATTTTGAGAGGGAATAATTACATACCAGTGTCGAACAGTGACCTGAAGGGGTTGCACCATTTGTGAGGACCAAGCACCTGCACACATTAAAAATCGAATACCCGACGTGAACAATATTTGATGATAAAGGACATATACCAACTATTTAATAATTTTGAACATGAGCATGCGTACTTGGACGTGATGTGAGAAACATTCTCCCCCAGGGCCAAGTTCAGATGGTGACCCGGGGAACATGACTGTGTCGATAGAAGGACCATGATCCCATGGCT
>JASDQU010241457.1:78752-100312 GCA_032191745.1 Picea mariana
ACTTCTTTATCTGTTATCCACCCCAAATTCGCCATCAATTGTGGGTTGTGTTTGCGGTTGAATGGCTTCGAGTTTGCCTTAATTGTTGATTGCCCTTTTAACCTGGAAACGACAATAATTCTAGACAGTGAACTAAATGTTTCTGCATTCTTACTCCTAAGTTTTTCCCTTACCTGGCAGCATGTCTAGTTGGCATTGTTGGTTTGGAACAACTTCTCTCCTTTTTTTTGTTTGTAGTATTAAGTGTTGTTATAGGATAATTTTTCAATGGCATCGACTGTAGCGCTGGGTTCTGAATGCATTTAATTGATTAGTCCCTGCAAATAGATCCCTTTAGACGATTATGGCAGTAAATCTTATTAAATATATAATGGCAGTAAATCTCTTCTTAATACATGTGGCAATAAATCTTATAAAAGACATAATAATAGTAAATCTAACTATAGGTACATGTCTTTAGTTTCTCATTGAATGTATATGGATTTATAACCTTCACACTTCTTAGCAGATTCTTTTAGTGTTCATAGACAACTGTCATTTTGGTATGGTTAGTGTAGATAGACAATATGTGGCAATTTAATGAGTTAATAAATGTTTGATTGTTGCATTCTACCTTGAGGTAGATAATGTTGTCATTTGACATCAATTGCTAGTTAGATTGAAATTGGTATGAAATTAGATTTGCCTCCTTAGACCTTAATTAATGGTTAAATGATATTGTAGTAATGTTAGATTGATTGTAATAATGTCTAAATTGTAAGTTTTAGACTTGTGAATTAGATTTGTTAAGGACTAGTGTAGAATCAAAATCTATCAACTAGTAGTAGTATTCGCTTGCTAAATTCTGATTTGTGGTTAATGCTCATTGGTATATAATGGTTGTCTGAATTGGTAATTTAGAATCTCTAATTTAGAACTGTATATCATGTTATTTTAGGTGGTAAATCACTGACTTCATAATCTAGATGGGTTAAGGTAGATCTGTATTTAACGCTAATTTAGTATTGACCAGTTCAGACTAGGTGATTGGGTTGGGTTGTTGCGTGGTCATGTAAAAGCTTGCATGTTATTGTTGACATCAGCCTACGTCTTGCAAACACGATGCTTGGGGTGTGGGTGTAGTCTCCTTGTCCGTTGGATTATCCTAGCTAGTCATATTTTTAGAGTCTTCAGTCCGGATAGGATGTGTTGGGCCAAGTTATGGACGTCTCTATCACCTGGGGATGACATGATTGCTGATGAGGGGTTCATGGCATGCCCCATTGGGTAGCGGTGAATGAGAACTTGGTCAGGCTCAGTGCTTTCTGAGTGGGTGTTGTCGAGAATTGTGAGATACCCTTTTGCCCCTGGGTAGAACACCCTCATTGTGTGGGTTCGCGTGCCTTGAGGTCTAGTCTTTTTCATCACGACCATTGTGTTGGGAGGGGGATATTGTCCCTTAGCTTGTAGATGTGTCTAGTTTTCGTCGGGCGGGTAGTGGTTCCTCCTTGTTGTCCTACGCATGTTTCACCCAGTTTTCCTTGTGCCAATGAGGGAKTCATAGTAGCTTGTTTCCTGGGCTACRTTCTTGTGTTCGTTGTCTATGGTGTGGTTAAACTATTGTCGTCATCTGCTTMTTTCCTATTAAATCTTAAAAAAAAGAAAAAAAAATCTTCGCACGTAGCCGTAACGAAGGGGTTGTTACATATTTCGAGAGATATTATTGATGTTTTTGTTTTTTTATTTGTATGGTTATTGGAGAACAAGGTTGTTCTTAATTTTGGTGAATTTGGAGAACAAGGTTGCCCCCATATTTTGGTGATATTGTATTGGATAGAGGGATGGTTTTTCCCTCATGATTTTTGATGATATTGATATAACAGAACTGGAATTGTGTCTCATGTTTATTGATGATTCATCTATGATCTTTGGGTTTCTGCTGCATCTATTATCAGTCAATAATTTTATTGTAAAGTTGTTCAATGATAACAACTATGATTTTACTGTGAGATCACTAGGAAGTAATTTTCAAATCTGAAATTAGTCACATGGAGTTGCATGTGAAAATTGACACTTACTTCTTGTTTGATATCAATTTTTACCAAGTTTTCAAAGTTCATATGGCCCATTCCTTTATGTCGTAGCCAAATTTCATCTATCTTCCCCATAAAACATTTTTATCGTTTGATTTCATCATCAATGTATACATTGCTTCGGGTTATGATTTATTTGAATCTAGCTTGCTTGAATTTGCTTTTCTGAACTCACATTCTCGGGAAGAAAAAGTAAGAGTTTGTTCTTGGTCACACATTTGGATTACATTGAGAAAATCATGTTTCAATTTTTTAACATACATGACCATTTGAACCCTAGATATTCCATTTTCAAGACTCAGGTGCCATTTCCAACTATCTTTGAACTACCATTATCTCGAAATGTAACACTACCTTCATTCTTCTTTAGGGGGGCAAACATTCTTCTATCTCTTTTCATGTCACTAGAGCACCCATTGTCAATGTACAACTTATCCTTATTATTTTTCCCATGAAGTGTAGCTTGAGTGAACATGGATTTTTATTTCTTTTGTTCCCTTTGTTCCTAATTTATTTCCATGTTTGTTGGGGATTCCTTTTTCTGATTTTATCTGAAATCATTTCTGCATAATTTATCTATATGACCTAAATTATTAGAGTTATAACATATGATGTTATAGTTCATCAAAGGGAAAAATGAGTTGTAATTTCTCCTTGAGAATCCATGGGAATATTTTTTGTTGTTCCTCATGTAATTGATGCAGGAGCATTGTAAGAAGCCAACCAAGCAAACATAAAGGTGGAAGACAGCTGGAAAAGTGCAGGACACATTTTGCACATTTTGAAATGTTTTTGAAAAATTAATGGGCAGATATTAATGTAGTAGTTAAAGAAAGCGTACTTGCATGTTGTAAGCAGATCTTGAGTGATTTTCTCTCATCTGTCGGGTGTAATAGACATTAAGTCTGTTTAATGAAAGTAGGTAGATTTGAATTAAGAGATTAGACAATTTTAGAAGCGTAGAAGGGAAAACGAATATAGACACCCTCACCCTTGTATTATTGTATGATGAGAACATAAGAAGAAGAGTTTTTTTTCATAACCTGTCGAGCTGTAGCAGATAGTTGTAGAGAAGAACCCATGTATAGGAGAACTTGAGTTAATATATGAAGCTTTGACTCAATATTCATGGTGTTATGATGCTTATTGTTTACATTTGTTAAATGGTATGTTTATAGTTGTTGTATTCTCTTTGTTTATGCATTTGTTTCAATGTTGGGTTAAATGTGTGATTTCATGTTGAATGTATGAAGTATGAGAGAGGAGAAGAATGAGTTTCAATTATTTCTCATCCTGAGAGTTCCTGCAAGGAGTGCAGTGAAACATCCGCAAGGTGTGCGTTGACAAGAGTCTGAGTTTTATCTCAGAAATCTCAGGAGAGATACTATTGTTCTCATTACCTGCAGAAGTGCAGGTCAAGCATAGAGTTGTGAAAGGTGTGCACAGGATAGTTGAAGCCTTAGAAGTTATAAACTAAGGTGAAGGTGGAAGGACTGTTCTTGCAAAGAGTGCGCAGAGTCGAAGACTCAAATAACTAGAGGTTATTTGAAAGATTTCCACAAGGAGTGCGAGCAGGATCTCTCTTGGAGACTTAAGTTCACAATTGAAAGCTAAGGAGGGTTAGTACCTTTGAAGAGTTCAAAGGAAGACGGGGAGTGAAATCATCGTGTAGAAGTTAAGTTCAGTGGAAGGATGCCAAGTCAGTTTGGCTAGAGATTCTTAAGGAGTAAATCAGACGGTCAGAATTCTCCATGGAGAACTCGCGAAGTCGCGAGATTCGTAGAATCCAGTGAAGCTACAAGGTGGTTAGGAGTTGGGTGAACCCATCACTTTGGTTTCAAGAATCAATGTGGACCATTGATCATGGTTAGTTGAGCCATTAGATCATTTTGAAATTTTGGTTTTTGTAGGTCCGGAGTGTAAGCTAAAACCCTTGGTCACTCTAACTCCCAAATCACTAAATGGATTATCGCTTGTGAAGCTGAACAAGTGAGTTTCGGCACTTCAGGAATTCGGGATTTGGTATTTTGGGAGTCCTGACGACAAGGAGTCGGGACATAGTGGAGTGAAAATCCCAAAGTTGAGAAACGTGACAGGACTTTCGCATGGAATTTCAGGATTTCGGCACTTCGGTTGTCAGGAAGCAGAGGGGGCATCGATAGTTCAAACTTTCAGTTTGCAAAATCCTGAAGAGCGGAAGGAAAAAACTCCCGAAAAGGTTGCGGAAGAATATCTTTGGGCCCCAATTGGGTTTCGGGGTTCCGGGAGTCAAGAGATAGAGTTGCATGTCAACGCAACTCCCGAAATCGCAAAGAGAGAAAATCCAAAAGAAGGGTCCCAAGCACCAATCAGAGGATACGTGTGATGGAATATGAAAGAGGTGGTCGAGCTTTGGCGAAAGTCCCGAAAGACCATCGATCTCGCCCAAGAAGGGGAAATTTCAGAAACTGGGAAATCATAAGGGAAGAGGAATGAGTGTTGGTTGATCACTCAAGTCTTGAAAAGCTGAAATAAGTGGCAACAAGAGGTGTGTGTTTGGCACATTGAAGGATTCAACCCTCATTGACATTTCAGGTTTCGAAGGTTGAAGAGACAAGGGGCTCGAAAATAGGATTCGTGAAATCTGAAATCCCGAAAGGAAAAAAAAAAAACCTGATCACATTTGTTGGGCGGTTGTGGAGTTAATGTAGATGTTTGATCACATAGGCATAACTCAGAAGGACCTGTGGAATACACCTGTTTGTGTGTGTGAAGTATTCCCTATGGGGAAATCAAAGAGTCACTAAGACTCAAGGGAATATTTAGAACGATCCTGCGTGGATCTTGGCCCAAGGGTCGGGGGTCTGCATCAGTAACCACCTCTTAAATTTGTTCTACAATCTATTACTTTATGAACAAAACCATTGCAAGAATAAAAATATCCAAAGAAAGAATTTTGGTACCTGATTATATGATTCCATCTTGATGGTAGATTATTCTTGGTTCTATCCTTGTGATGAAGTTTTGTCTTCTATGGAACATATAGTTATTCCTTCATGTTGTCGTCAAACTTTTTCCCAGACTCTC
This sequence comes from Picea mariana, assembly GCA_032191745.1. Lineage (NCBI taxonomy): Eukaryota > Viridiplantae > Streptophyta > Pinopsida > Pinales > Pinaceae > Picea > Picea mariana. The sequence continues at coordinate 83,891 of JASDQU010241457.1, forward strand.
TCTAAATACCAACAAGATTTTGCCTGGGAGTACTCTGATATGAAAGGTATTGATCCACAACTCTGCACACACCACATTTATATTGAGAAAGACTCCTGACCTATCTGACAACCGCAAAGAAGACGGAACCCCCACCTCAGAGATATTGTTAAAAAAGAGCTACAAAAGCTGTTGGATGCAGATTTTATTCACCCTATCTCAGATAGTCGATGGGTTTCCCCATTAGTCATCGTCCCAAAGAAAAATGGGAAGTGGTGAATCTACATTGATTACAGGGAACTAAACAAAGCTACTCAAAAAGATCACTTTCCATTACCTTTCATCGATTAGGTCCTGGATACCTTGGTAGGGAAGAAATTATTCTCTTTCCTAGATGATTTTAGTGGCTACAATCAGATCCATATTACCCCAGAAAATCAGGATAAAATGACATTCACATGTCCCTAGGGTACCTTTTCCTACAAAGTATTTCCCTTTGGACTCTTTAACGCTCCAACTACATTCCAAAGGGCCATTCTAAGCATATTCAGTGATCTGATTACTGAAGGGCTCGAAGTCTACATGGATGATTTTACCTCGTATGGCAACGATTTCGATCAAGCCTTGACTAATCTGGAGAAGGTATTAGAATGGTGCATCGCTACCAGGTTATGCTTAAGCCACGAAAAAATGTCACATGATGATGACAAAAGGTGTCGTATTAGGGCATTACATTTCTGCAGATGGAATTAGAGTAGATCCAGCAAAAATCGAGGTAATACTTAATCTACCTACTCCACACACACAAACTGAGGTACGTAGTTTTCTTGGTGCTTCAGGATATTATCGTAGATTTATGCCAAATTTTTCAAAAACTGTTTCACCCCTACATGCTTTAATTGGTAATGTAGAATTTAAATGGTTTGACAAATGTGACATGGCTTTTGCAGGACTCAAGAAATTGATCTCAACAATGCCAGTATTGAGAGGACCTAATTGGAAAATACCATTTCAAATTTCCATCGATGCCTCATACATTGCCATAGGCGCTGTTCTAGGACAAGAAGAAGAAAAGAAACCCTATGCCATTTATTTTATTAGAAAGAATCTAAATCCATCCGAACTCAATTATACAGTAACAGAGAAAGAGTTCTTAGCTATTATACATGCCATAAATAAATTTCGTCATTATATAACAGGCTATCCAGTTATCTTGTATACTGATCATTCTTCCATTAGATATCTATCTAATAAACCTATTACTAATGGACGGGTCACTCAATGGTTGTTATTATTGCAGGAATTTGATATTACCATCAAAGATCGACCTGGGAGAAAAAATCGTGTCGCAGAATTGCTATCCCGATTCCCAAAAACAAATGACTCATTAACAACTGAGGATTAATTTCAGGATGAGCATCTATTCACTTTCGACACAAAACCACCTTGGTACGCTGATGTAGCAAACTATCTAGCAGCGGGAAGATTACCGACACATTTATCATCCAAGGAAAGATGACTAATCGTTGAGCATAGTGCACGATTCACTTGGATCAGTGGATATGTTTTCCACACAGGAGTTGATTTCCAGATCCAGTGATGTGTACGAGACGAGGAAAACTATGACATACTGAAAGAAGGACACGACGAGCCCTATGGGGGGCATTTTGCAGACCAAAGGACTGGACATAAATTTTTACAAATGGGCTATTATTGGCCCTCAATATTTATAGATGCCAAGAAATATGTCCAAACATGCGACAACTTCCAGTGGATGGGGAAACTAGGTCAGGCTGATGAAATGCCCTTGAAAACACAACTAGTTGTAGAACCATTTGAAATATGGGCACTGGAATTCATCGCCCCCTTTAATCCAAAGTCAAATCAAAAGGCCTATATTCTCATTGCAATAGACTACATGACCAAATGGGTAGAGGCGAAAGCTTTACCAAATGCAACAGAAGAACTAGTCATCAAATTCATTTTCAAATTGTTTGTACGGTATGGACTACCTAGAGAAATAATTACTGACARAGGGTCACAATTCATASGCCATATAATCACARCCACCCTGGACAACTATCACATCAAGCACAAAGTTACTTCTCCATACCACCCACAAGCAAACGGGCAGGTAGAAAGCACCAATAAGGTCCTAGAGGCAATTCTGATGAAGACTGTCTCAACAAACCGACAGAATTGGGCTACTGAGATACCAAATGCCTTATGGGCTTATCGTACAACCTGGCGTAATACCACTGGCTACTCTCCTTATCATATAGTCTATGGTAAAGAACCCATATTCYCAATAGAATTCGAGATCAAGACCCTAGGAATGGCCCAGGAAATTGGACTAAATCTAATGGACGCACATAAACAACGCCTTCAGCAACTCAAYGAATTGGATGAATCATGTTTGTCTRTTGTGGAGCRCACAGATATTATCCAATGACAGAGAGAAACCTGGCATGACAAGCATATCAAGAAGAAATCATTCAAGAAAGGTGACTGGGCACTCCTCTATGATTCTAGATTTCAGGACTTTCCTGGGAAATTACAGACACGATGTCTAGGGCCGTATGAAATTAATGAAGTCCATGATAATGGCACGATTAACTTGAGCACCATTGATGGGTCTGGATCACCCTTTCTGGTCAATGGACACCGGCTGCGACTTTACCACCAACCACCTTCAAAAGATTCTTTCTATCAAGAAGTATGTAAAGACCCTGCATGGAGATTTTGGCTGGCTAGGAAGGTAACCTAGCCACCCCAACTCCATAAATGATGCATTATGTTTATATTGTACATACTGTACATATTTTTCCAACTGAGTGCTTAGTTTTTTTAGTTTTTTTTATAAAAAGTCATATATGAAACAAGAATCATGACATATAATTACAATTAGCACCTTTTTCTGTTCCATACTCCCGTTTTATTTCATCACACGGACTCTGTCTTTTACATATTCGCACAACTGTTGTTCTTTTTTCACGCGTTCGTTGTTCCTTTGTGAACGGAACACCTGTTGTTCCTTTTTCACGCGTCCTCTATTCCTTTCTGAAAGAAACAATTGATGTTCCTTTTTCATGCATCCGTTGTTGCTTTGTGAACGAAACAACTATTGTTCCTTTTCGCGCAATTGTTGTTCTTTTTTTTTCACGCGTCCGTTGTTCCTTTGTGAATGGAACAACTGCTATTCCTTTTCACGCAACTATTGTTCCTTTTTCGTGCGTCTGCTATTCCTTTGTGAACGGAACAACTGTTGTTCATTTTCATGCAACTTCTATTCTTTTTTTCGCACCTGATGTTCCTTTTTGAACGAAACAACTGTTGTTCCTTTTCACGCAATTGTTGTTTCCTTCTTTACTATTCAAATGCTATCCATTCCTCCGTAAGTGCAGCTTTCATCAATTCATTTTCACCAGCACTGTTTCTAATCGTCATTATAATGATCTGTCATTATTTTGTGGATGGTCTCTCACACCTTAACCATTTCTTTTTTTTGTAATAATCTCTCTGAAATATCTTAAACCTTGTTCATAATCAATCACCACCATAATTTGTTCCTTTCCCTCATATATACAAATATACCTGAATGATATTATGCCTCTATATTATAAGGGGTCTTTAGCACACTTTTACTTGGCATATCTATACTTCCTTATACCATCCCTTACTCTTAAGGAGTAGATGAGCCTCCCTAAATAAACACTAAAAAAAAAAACATATATATATAATATAATAAAATTTTCCCATAAGGAATAGGGGGTCTCATCACAAGNCTATATTATAAGGGGTCTTTAGCACACTTTTACTTGGCATCTCTATACTTCCTTATACCATCCCTTACTCTTAAGGAGTAGATGAGCCTCCCTAAATAAACACTAAAAAAAAAAACATATATATATAATATAATAAAATTTTCCCATAAGGAATAGGGGGTCTCATCACAAGACAAACTACCACGATCATAGGATACTAACGTAAATGAGATTCCCACTTTGGCTACCACACCAGGGCAATGGCCTTTGACACTTATTGTCAAAGGACAAGACGTCTCATCACGAGCTGGCTTGTTCACTTACATTACAATCTAGTGAGTGCCATTATCATCATCTGGCCACCAAACCAGGATAATGGTCTTCTTGGGAAAAAACAATTCAAATATTTATTAAAGACAAAAAAAAATATGCAATAAGAATCTTTTTTTTCATAAAAGAATAGGGGGTCTCATCACGAGCCAACCTACCACGATCATAGGATACTAACGAAAGTTACATTCCCACTATGGCTACCACACTAGGGTAATGGCCTTTGACACTTTTTGTCAAAGGACAAGAGGTCTCATCATGAGATGGCTTGTTCAGTTACGTTACAATCTAGTGAGTGGAATTATCACCATCTGGCTACCAAACCAGGATAATGGTCTTTTTTAGAAAAAGATGATTTGTATGTTTATGAAGGATACAGGCTCATCTATGGGTTAAAAGGAAACCTTGTCGAGGCTATGGACGCCTGTAGACAACAGTGGCTCTGCCTATGGTATGGAATATTATCTCAAAATACCAAGTTTTTGCGTGTCTATAGATCTCCTTTTATCAAAAAAATAAAATGAGGCTATCATATCAGTTATACTCAATCACCAGGAAAAGTAACAATATTATGTTATGTGGATTATTAAAAAATATATAATGAATAGATTTAACTTATTTTTGATTGATTTCTCCATAAATCATTTTTGCACATAGGTGTACTAACTTTATAAATTCACACATCAAATGACTATCGTTTAATTGATTTTTGGTGGAATGTGTCTTTTTGAAAATTATATTTGATTAGCCCTATCGGCGGCGACGACGCAATCATTACCTCTTACCCAAGAGTACCCGCACTCATTGCTTCCATCTACACTAACAGTCAAGGACGACCTCTACATTAATGAGGGGGATACTCGACACACTTCCCGACTAGCCATAATGATTGCAATTAATACAAAACCCACGTCTTTATACATTTGTCGTCGCTGATATTTTCCATTTCTGGCATCTATTTTTCCAAAACTGGTCTAACCAAATTCGTAAATAGGAACGATAGTCGTTCTTTCTTCTCACAAAAATATGGGTGGCAGAAGTGTGTGTAGAGAGTCAGCATTAATCCGGGTTACAGAATAGGTGAGAGAAATCCTACATCGCCTAGGGTGGATAGAATACTTCAACTTCTTGCAAGGAGACGAAACAAATGTCACACTGGAATTCTTTCAAAACCTGCAAGGTGAAATCTCTACGGTGCAGGGTATACGAATACCAGTCACCTCGGAAATCATAGCAGAGGTCACAGGCCTCTCTAACATAGGTAGTCAATGGACAGGGAAATACACGAAGCTGAGGGAAGTCATGGAATCTTTCACAAAACCGGGGGAAGAATTGGACAAAAAAGGCAAGGGACTAAATCCTAATACCCTCACTGAACCATGGAAGGAATTGGTAGGGATAGTTCAATGCTACATCACCTACGATGGACGGTACAATGTAATTCGGCCACGCCATATTAAATTGTTGGCAGCCTTGAAGCAACGGTTAGTACTTAACCTTCCTTTCTTCCTATATACTATATTACATGAAGTCGCTCTAAGGAAACAAAAGTCCAAAGACCCTGTTGTTGTTATTAGCCATCACAATCTAGTTAAATTTATAGTGGATAAAGCACTGAGTCAAACTTAGTTGACTTGGGAAACTTTGATTGAGGGCAATAGACCTCCACAATTGGAGCAGGTGACCACCACCCAAAGGGAAATTTCACCACTTCAGACTGAAGTTGAACCAAAACTTGCTCAAACCATTGAGGGAAATATTTCACCACCTTAGATTGAAGTTGAACCAGAACCTGCCCAAACCAGAAAGGGCAATATTTCACCACCTCATACTGAAATTGAAGCAAAACCTGCTCAAATTATTGAGGCCAGTAGACCTCCACAACTGGAGCAGGCAACTACCACCCAAAGAGAAGCTCTAGTTCCCCAAACTGAAGTTGAGGTAGACCCTCCTCAAACTACTAAGGCCCAAACCTCACAGACACAGGCAGTAACAAAAAGAAAGAAGAGAACAATGGTTGCTCTTAGATCCCCCCCTAGGAAAAGGAAGAGAAGCAAACAAATCTGGGAAATAATTGAAGCAGTTCAGGATGCAATAGAGCACCCTGAAGAACCTAAGAATGTCATGGAACAACCTTTACAGGAAAATATTCAAGATATTGACCAAGCAGGGCAGACAACACAAAAAGATAATCACAGAAACACCCAACCTGCATCAAAGCACATGGAAAAACAATTTTTTAAGAGTTTTGAGATAGAAATGGGTCAGGTTCTGGGGAACTTAGGAACCTCAACTAATAGGGATGAACATAATCTAGAAAAAGAACAAGAACCAGGCTCCTCTTCAAAACTTGTTGAAGACTTTCCTGACACTGAAATGTCCTTTCCAGATGACACAACATAGGAGGAATTTATTTTTGAATAAATAAACCCCCTTGAACAGACACACCACTTAGAAGAAGCAGAAGGACAACCATCTGCTGAACGAAATGAATAAGACCTCGAGATCCCCCATAAACAGAAATCATCCAAAAGCCAGAAACAAATTAGGAAATTAAAGAAAGAAAAAAAAGTGTTGAAGAAGAAGGCTAAGAAGGCTGTAAGATTAAAGCATAAAGTGGCAAAGCTCAAGGAGATTATCAAAGAATTGAGAAAATAGTTGGAACTATCAGACAAGGTCCATAAGAGAAAGAAAAATAAAAGGGGCAGGATGCAAGGAAGAAACCCTCTTCCTAAGAAAGCAACTAGTACAACTTCTGTAGGAATACAGACAGATCCTGAGGAAGTAATGGTAGAAGAAGAAACAGTTCATGATGAAGATGTAATTCCTGAAGAAACACAAGAGATGGTCGATACTGAGATACAGATAAACACTTTGGTTTTAGAGGAAACAACTCAACTTTTTGAGAAAAATGCTACTATTAGGAGACTAGAGGAAGAACTACTGCAGTCCCAACAAACCCCTGACTCAAAACAAAGGCGAATTATTGATGATAACAGGGCAATTTTAGGAATATAGTATTATCATGAATGGAGGCAGAGCTTGCACAAGCCTAGCAAGCACTAATTTGCTCCAGAGAAGAAATGAATGAATATCAAACATCCCAGTCTCGGGCACAGGGTGCCATCATTCATGAGCTAAAAGAATAATTGGAACAATCCCAACAAGCATTGATTCAATCCAGAGAGGAGATGAGTGTTATGGAAGAACACAAAACATCTCAATCTCAGGCACAGAGTGTCATCATTGATAGACTAAGAGCAGAGCTTACACAAGCACAACAAGCANACTAATTTTCTCCAGAGAAGAAATGAATGAATATCAAACATCCCAGTCTCGGGCACAGGGTGCCATCATTCATGAGCTAAAAGAATAATTGGAACAATCCCAACAAGCATTGATTCAATCTAGAGAGGAGATGAGTGTTATGGAAGAACACAAAACATCTCAATCTCAGGCACAGAGTGTCATCATTGATAGACTAAGAGCAGAGCTTACAAAAGCACAACAAGCATTGGTACAACACCAACAGGAAATGGTGACTAGACTGAATATCAAAGGGTTGTCAACGAATTGAAGGATATGACAGGAACATAGGGCGAAACTTATACTGCGCTTACCAGAGCCCAAGAGAAGACTAAAAGGGTGAAAACCCAATTGGAAGAAGCTTTGGAGCAAATCAAACACATCTGTGATGTCTATTCTAATGCCATCAATTGCAGAGCCCCTGCCACTAATTATGTTTTATTCTTGTTGGAGCAGTATTTATTGTTGAGTTTAAAGGCCATCAGAGCAGGTAAACCCATTTCCTTTACTACTGTTCTAGAATTTATTTCATGTTTCAGAGATCAAGAAGAGAAGGTACAATACCTTCTGTGTGAATTATATTTCCATAATATCATTTTAGATGAAGTTAGAGGAGATAATTCTGGCCTCTTCATAGGGGACATCCAATTTCAGGCATTCCTGTCCTTTACTAGGAACCAGGTCAGATGGGGTAAGGATCACAAAATGTTCATGAACAAAGAAACTGGTTTAGATCTTTGGATTAGAGGAGAGCCTCCAAAATCCCTTCCAGTCATCATGCGACACAAGACCTTCATGAAAAGGGCAGGAGTTGTGGACTCATTGGATCCTATCCATTTACATGTCATCTTCTCAGGTATCACATATTTTATAGAATTCAAGGAAGAATCTCTTGCTGCCTCCAAGCTAAGATGGGATGTATCCTCTGATGAGGTTAAAAGTAGAGAACCCTTTGGATATAAAAATTTCTTTGCTGCAACCTTTAGAGTAGAAAGATATGCTAAATTACTCCAGTAGGAAGGACCTACATGGATGGGATCTAGGTATAACCCCCCTCTCCTCTGGTTTCCTCCAGAAGTTTATCAGAAGGATTTTCAAATTAATAAAAAGAGACAGGAAGCCGCTTTTGATGAAATCAAAAGAAGCCATGGTTTCAGGAGACCTGGTGAACCCACTTTTCCTCCCTACAACATAACTAGTTTACATGAAAGACTCTAGCTTGCATGAGGACATGAAAGAAGGTAAGATGGGGGGATGTTAGGTTACGAAAAAGGTATAAATATCTTCCTTTTTGTCCACAGTTTATGATATCATTCTGATCGACTTTTCAATTAATTAGGAATAAATAGGAAAGAACATGATTAATATGTCTCTTAGAGTTGTTATTTAAGTTTTATTAAATAGATTCTAAATTACRATTGTATTGGTTTGATTTTGCTACAAAATTGGACAAATAACTGCCAAAGATAACCTAAGAGATTTTGGCTATGCGCAAGCTATTGGAGATTGAAGACTTTTTATAATAATTTTAAGACAATACATTTKCTATATTGTAATTTTATAATAGGAAAGTAATCCTGAAGATCTCTCGATCYTCAGGATAGCTTGATTTACCCAACTATTGTAATATATAAGAGGATAATAGATCCAGAAAAACATATAGAAAAAACYGCATTTTGAGTATTCAGATTCAGAATTGCCCTGCGCAAGAAGTTGTTGTAAATGTTTAACCCGTTATGGAATAAATGAAAGTTTTGAGTGTTTCTATCATCCCTGCGTTCTGAGTTTCTYGTAGCAGTACTTCTGAAGATCCAGGGCCCASTCTGAAGAAGCTACTGTCTCGTTTTGTAATTATATCAGTTCAGAGTTTTGATTTCTATTTCGTGATTCAGATTTCTTTTAATTCCATGAGCGTATCAATGATGTGATGATTGTTTGCAGAAGACAAGCATTTACTTAAGTATTCATGATTGATGTTATGATTTCCATTTCTGAATATTGTTGCTTGACAGTTCCTCACATTTTCATCTGTGTTGTTTCTTTGCTTTAGATTTACAATTGTTGTTACTTTTAGTAAGGTTACTATAGTTGTTCCTTTCCGTTAAAGTTACATTAGTTGTCCCTTTCGATTAGAATATAGTTGTTATTTCTTTCCATAGATAGAACAATTCGCTATGTCCTTTCCAGTAATTAGAATTCATGATTGATAGATTAACTCTGCAAGTCCTTTCTTAGATTCAATTACTTCTTTATAGTTAAGTGAATTCAATTAGATTAATTAGTTCCTTTCATTTTACAGCATCTTAGTAATCAGATTTCAATTTCATTCAGTTCTTAGAATCTTTGGTGAATGTTTGAGGAACATGATTGTTGATGAACTCAGATCTGGTTTAGCTACATGATTTTAGGCTACCTGCATAAACTTTACCAATATTCTTGAGATAAAAGGCGAATCCCCGAGTTGATAAATTAATGTTAAACTATGGTTGTTTTTAAGACATCTTTAAAGCCTAATAGCAGATATGAGCTCTCCTTCAAGATCTACTTCTGCATCAATCTCAGGATTGTATTCTTCTATTGATTTTTCATTTCCATTAGTTTGTGCATCTAAACACATAAGTATAATTTTATTTTTTCATCATCATTATCATGAGATGAGATGTTGTCTTCATTTGTTTATATATTCTTCTTTTGTCTATAGAAATTTATCATATTTTTAGTCTTACCCTTATTGTACCTTTTGAATCTAGACTCTTTACATTGTTATTTTTATTATTTCCATAAGGACATTTAGTATTAAAGTTTCATAATTCTCCACAATTAAATCATTTGAAGGGAATCTTACCTTTGTATTTTCATGTCCCCCTCTTGATATTTCTGACAAAGTAAGCTTCTTCTGTGTCTGATTCACAATAGAAAATATCACTACATTTGATGCCTTGAACTATGCTTCCTTCCTTTATAGATTTGTTGGTTTATCCTGTTCTATTCTCATTTCATATGTAGTGAGAATTCTATTCAACTCATCCATTGTCATCTTGTCTAGGTCCTTTAGTTCTTCAATGGAAAATATCTTAGGATTAAATCTTGAGGGAAGTGATCTAACAAATTTTAGTACAATGATGGTTTATTCAATCCCTTCACCCAATCCTCTAGTATTGTTGACAATCTCATCCACATGAAGAAAATAGGTTGCAATACTCTCCTCTTCATTGATATTGAGGGTTTCAAATTGTCCTTTATGAGTTTGTAACTTCCATGTACCCTCGGGTATATAGAAAGTCCCCTAGGTATATTTGAAAGAAACTTTATATAAAATAATTGGTGGTCTTGTTTCTATAGTACTCCAAGAACAACATTGAGGGATATCACTCTCTAGTACCCAGGTAGTCAAGTAGAATGGAAAAGGGAACACTTGAACCTAGTTAGTTAGTACCCTAAGATATTTTCTTGAGTACTACTTTTGGAAACCACACATATATCATAGATCTATATCACTTGAAACTCCCTTATTCTTAGGGCCTTATAACCTTTTTCAATGAGCTCACTCATGGTAGAGCTCTATAAACCACCTCAAAAAAACACCTTAGACATTATGACCACTCACTCTACTTCCAATAAGTTGAAAAACCTCTAAACTCAACACAAAATTATTAATATCCAGCGTCAAAAAATTCAGTGGACCATAAATGGTTGGGATTATAAGTTGGATGACAATTTGGATCAAAACATTGAACCAATCCTAGCGAGCTTGGATAAGATGTTGGGTGAGAATTTTGTTCTTATGTCAGTTTGATGCATACCAAAAGAACGCCCTTGGAATGAAAAACACATTGAACCACACCAACAAGATACTTCTAAATCAAGACTATTTATCCACCAACAACCCTCTTTGGGTTTTCACAACCATAAACAAATGGATAATAACATATCACACTATTTGTTTGAAAAGGACCCTGACGAGTTTGAAAGTTTTTACCTTTCAATCTAGGTCACCTATATGTAACATTAATTTTCCCTCCATCTCGTTATTGATGGCATGATGAAACTTAGGGTGGGGGTCACTATATCTGGATCCAAAATTATGTCAATGGTGGGAATGGCATAAAACATTTAGTGTAGGGGAAATCACCTAGAGTCAATTTTTTAAATCTATCCATGTGCATTATGAGAGAGATAATCACTATTTGGAGTGGCTTACTAGGTTACACCAAATAGGCCTATCCATAGAATTTATGTCACCATTTAAGAAATTAGTCATTTGTATAGATAACTTAATGAATTATTTCTATAATGAACAAGTCGAAATGAAACATTTGGATACCTAGTTGGAAGTGTCTCAAAGTGATATAGAAGAAAATACAATGATCAATAAAAAAACCAAAACACTCTCTTTCATTCCCCTCACTCACCCTCCTTGGGTTAATTTCCTAATCACAGGCCCTAATCATCCATCAAACATACAAATGTTGTCTCTAGTAGAAATGGAATACCACCAAATATGTAGACTCTACTATAATTATGATGAAAACTATTCTCCCAGTAGTAGGTGTAAAAAACAAAATTGTTTTGAAATTGATATGACCACTCCAAACCTAACAAAAGACATAACTATCAAAGATACACTACAATTACCATTTGAATACACCAACACTCATGCTTAGGTAGCTATCAAACCTAAATTCCATTAGGAACACATCATAATATCCTTGCATGTATTTATCAGGAATTTCAACTCCACAAAAATAAAAACATACAAGCTACATAAAGCACCAACAAGTCATATTCCTGGTTGATAGTGGTAGTACTGACAATTTGTTTCAAAAGTGAGTGGCATAAGAAACCAATTGTTTTTTCCACCTAGTGCACAACTTCCAAATAATGATCGCCAATGGAGTTATGGTTAAATGTGGGGGTAAATGTGAAAATGTTAAATTCTAGATGGAGGAACATCAACTCAAAACTCATCTATTTTTCATCGATATGGGTGGTTGTGATATAGTATTGGGGAATAATGGTTACACAGTTTGGGAAAAATCATCATGGAATTAAAGGAACTATATATGAGTTTAACCAAAGATATTATTGTATGAAACATTTGAGGAATTTAGTCAGGAAATCCTAAAATAGTCATCTCTCATCATAAGGAGAAGTTATTAAAGAAAGGACACTATGGAATTTTTTCCCAATTTAATTCCATACATGATATGGAAAGTCAGACATAAGAAATCCAACGAGCCTTGCAGTTGGTCCTTCACAAAGATCATTAGGTCTTTGAGGCACCAAAGGTCCCCCTTCTTGTGGAGAGCATCACCATGGTATTCCCATAATTCTAGGAATTCAACCACCAGATATACATCCCTATCAACACCCTTTTGCAAAAAATAATGAAATATAAAACATCATTTAGGAACTGTTAGAGATGGGGGTCATATGTTCTAATGCAATCCTTTACTCATCACTAGCAGTCATTGTTTTAAAGAAGGAAGCAACTTGGTGCATGTTTCCTAATTTTAGGGATCTCACTAAGTTGATGATCAAGTACAAATTTCTTATCCCAATTATTGATTATCTCCTGAATGAACTTCAACAAGCCAATTTTTTCACTAACCTTCATCTATGGTTAGGATACTCCCAAATCAGGATGAAAGAGACAGACCTCCCTAAGATAACCTTCTATACACACAAAGGTCATTATGAGTTTCTAGTGATGTATTTTTGGTCTTTTAAATTTACCATCAACTTTCTAGAGCCTCATGAAATGGATTTTCAAACCATTCCTATGCAATTTTGTGTTATTCTTCTTTGATGATATATTGATCCATAGTAAAGCATGGGAATCACACAAAGAGAATGTTGATAAGTCCTTTAAACTATTGAAGGACAAAAAAATATTCATAAATTTTTCCGAATGTGATCTTAAGGCTATTGAGTTTGAACATTTCAGTCACATTGTAAGTCAGAATGGAGTAGCAATCGATCCGAAGAAAGAAAAACTATGCAATATTGGCACCATACAAAAAAACCAAAGAGCCTGTGAGAATTCTTAGGAATTACATGGTACTATAGGAAACTTACATCTCCCCTAACTTCACTTCTTAAAAGAATTCCTTTGTCTAAAGCATGTAGCAGAACACATGTTTTCTACTTTAAAGGATGCCATGTGCACTAATATAGTATTAGAAGTACATGATGTTACTAAGAATTTTATCTTGGAATGTGATGTCGCAGGAAGAGGTATCAAAATAATCATGTTGATGCAAGAAGGATACCCCCTGACATTCACCAATAAGCAATCATGTGACCACAATTTGGGAAAATCCACATATGAGAAGAAAATGATGGCTATCCTTCATACAGTGGATACATTCATCATCGATAGTATGTCACTATGGTTTTCATAAAAACTATGAAATAAATAAGAACTCATTCTTTTCACAAGGAATGAAAATATATATCCATGATTTTGTAGAATCCTATGACACTTTGCAATGAAACAAGGGAGAGATGATGAAGATGCCAAGGGCATTGAAACTACTACCAATCCCAACAAATGGCTTGATATACATTTTGACAGATTTCATAGAAGGATTCCCAAAAGTAGGTAACAAATAAGTAATCATGGTGGTTATTGACCATATTAACTACATTTGACTTCTTATATCTATATTGCCCTTCAATCTTCTTGAGTTTTCTTTGAATCTTCCCCATTAATTTCCTTCTTCACCACAACTTTATTTTCTTATGGGTTTCCTTGGAAGGACAACCATCATAATTGTTCATTTCAAATTCTAAGTAAATTTTGGACATCTTCATAACTTTACCAAAAATAATTAAATGGTCATTACAAAGAGTTTTTATTTTTTATTTCTTTGTTTTGTGAGGATATGATCCAGATCACATTCACTTCATTATGCTTATTTCCATTTTAGTCACTTCCAACCTCATCCTTTTACATCTATTGCCCTTGTTTTGTGACCTTGTATTCTTGGAGAAGACAGATTCATGAGTGGTCACAACTTTTCTAAAACATTTTTTTTGTATTTTATTTGCATAGATATGTTACATGCACTTGGAATGTAGTTGCATACCATCAATCCACTCATTTTCTCCACTGTAGCAAACTTTTGTCTTTTTTTTTTCAGCACTTACCAAAATATGAAAAGATAAAAAAAATAAAAAATAAATAAAAAAANTATATATATATATATATATATATAAAACATAAAAAAAGGGGGGAAATAATTTTGATTTGTAATTGATTCACCTTGAGTGGAATCCATGAGTCAGTAAGTGTCGCCCTTGAGCATGGCACCCATTTTCATCATTATTTTTCAATTGATATTTATCACTATCCTAGGAGCTATATCGTGGTTTTAATATGGTACTCCTCTAATTGGTTATTCTTCTAGTCATTATGGAGAAGGATTCAATGCCTCTAGCATTGTTTTTTAATATAATTGGTCCTATGAATGTTAGTTCTAGCTAAGTAATCATTGTGTTGTGCCATATGTACAAGTGAAGTCTAAGCCCGAGTCAACCATTTTGTAGTATTTTTTATCTATGATGTCGGCCATCCCTATGTGAATTCATACTTAGCGGTTTCTTTATTCACAATAACTTCTTGGTTCTAGTTTCATGTGGAGTTATGTCAGATACATTAATTCCTTCCTTTTAATGAATCTCTTCCTATCAATGCCAAATCATTATCTAGGAAGTCAATATAGAAACCTTAACAATACCTTGGGGATTGTAGACATTAGTAGTAGGTTCCCTAATGATTGACAATGGGTTTACAACATTGACCCTCATTGATTCTACAAGTGTTCAAAATAATCCCATTTATTCACAGTTGCTTGATAGATCTATGTACTTTTGGGTCCATCTTCATTATTGGTGGTTCCCCTCATGTTTATTAAAAAAATTCATCAATGATTAATAATTAGATGGTTTCTATCATAATCGACATTATCTCATTTATTCACATGGTGTTGATTCGTACAATAAAAAAAGTAAGAAGTTGGGATTGAACACCTTGAGCTAAAGACATCCTCTATCGGTGCTACTTCCTAAATTATGTGATATTGTTCCACTAATTGTTGAGTTCCTAGAAGATTAGATTACACTCTCAAATGTGCTAAGTATATTCCTAATGTATATTGTGACATAAATCCACTTTATATTTTCTTATGACTATGATATTCTATATGGCATGTACCAATTTATGTACTTTTGGTCTTGCATTCTATATACTTCATGAATCCACAATGTATTATGGTAGTAACCATGCTTATTGATATATCCAAACATGGGTATGCTTACATTGAAGATGATTTATATTTGATTGGTTGATTTTTTTCTTTGAGGTAATTTCTAGGTTTTTATTTTTTTGAACTCCTCCTTAGTCCACTCATTGTGCCTATTATTATAATAATTTCAACCATCCATTCCTCTTCTAACCACATATCACACTTCTATTATAATAATTTCAACCATCGATTCCTCTTCTAACCACATGTCACACTTCTATTTGGCACCATTAGTTAATTGAAAAGGAGTTAGAAAAAATAAAGTCACTTTCAAAACATGAGTTTTAGAAATGAGACTGGAATACAAGTAGATTTAAGAACATAACTAATTGCTGCAAATTATTGCTGTTATCGATGACTTAATTATTTTTAAGTAGCCAGGTGGTCATCAGGATCAATTGCGTTCATGGCGTCTTCAAATTCAGAAACTTCATACACGACAATGTCGTCGCTGACGTCAACGTGTTCTTCATCTTGCAAATATTAGAAGGGTTACTCTTCACGCTCGTTGCCGTGGAGCTGTGGTGGAGGGAATATATTTAGTGAAGACAGATGCTCATCGTCCTCATCCAATCTGCAATCCTCCTCCTCAATGGATCCTGAAGCCGCCAGCAACACTACCCGTCGTTGTTGCGCGTCTATTAAATAAGACGTCCCATGTCCCAGCTGTCTTCGAAGATCCCTCTCCCTCTCTGTGCATTCTTCCATTTTTCCACCGCTCGTTGCTCTCGCTC
>JASDQU010241458.1:0-32458 GCA_032191745.1 Picea mariana
AGGATCTACTTCAACCTTCGGAAAATAAGGTTAGTTCATTCTTACTGTGTTTGCCTGAGAAAAGGGGTTGAGATTTTGGGTAGAAGGATAAAGATTAAATCTGAAGGGTCATGATCTGCATGTAGGCTTAGAACCCTAGCTTACTAGTCCGTAGGGTAAAATACCCAACAACAGATCAGGAGAATCGCATGAAATACTTAATTTGTATTGAAATTTCTACAGAGAGAGTGGCGCATATCTGGGAGAGGATCTCCTGCATTAGTTTAAGACATCTCTTGGCATTGTATTGGCTATCTATAATAAGGAGGGTTTCCCAGGATAAATGTTGTGTCTCTTGTGATTGTGTATTTCTCAGTTATCTTGTATTATGCTATTGTTATCAAATTAAATGAAAAGAACTATAATAATGGCTTAAACATTAACATGGAATTAGAGCCAAGCTGAAGGAAGAATCTTTCACAAGAGTGAAAAACGTCACTATTGTCGTACATGAAAATTAGGGCTTTTTGATATTGAATCTTTTCAGCCCCAAAACCATCTAGAAAAAGTGTTCCCTCCCCTAAGGATCACTTTTGCACTCTCAGCGCACCTTTTCAGTGGCTATATCACCCAGAAAGTGAAACCCTAGTTTCACAAAGTACCAGAAGTACCAGAAAACCAGTGTACCAGAAGTACCAGAAGTACCAGAGGTACCAGAAAACCAAAAGCACCAGTCTAGAAATCCATATATCAAAATTGGAGGAGAAAAAGTTGGATTTTCTTAGATCCAAACACACCAAGCTACTCGCCTCAGCCAAGCACACCACCTGGTAAGTTCAGATTTTGATTTTGAGCACTTTCATTTTTTGGTCATTTTCCTAGCTCTAGGTAAAGATGTTTACTCGCGTTAAGCTTGTTGACAAGCTAGAAGGAGTGGAAAAATTTCATTCCTGGAAGTATAGGATTGGCCTCATTCTTGAAGAGAATGACCTAGCAAGATTCATCAAAGAAGAAGTATCGAAACCTGCCAATGCTGGAGAAAAGGCAAAGCATCAAAAGGACACAATCAGGGCACAAAGAATCATTGCATATTCAATCAAAGACCACCTAATTCCTTATGTTTCATCTAAGAATATTTTGAAAGAAATGTTTGATGCCTTAACCAGACTATATGAAGGAAAGAACATAAAACGAAAGATGAATCTAAGATCTCAACTGAAGAATACAAGGATGCAGAAAGGAGAAATGATTCAGGAATACTTCTCCAGAATCTCTGGATTCAAAGAATAGTTAGAAGCTATTGGAGATACCATAGATGAATATGAACTCATAATAACGGCCCTAAATGGTCTCACAAGACCTTGGGATGCATTCATCTAAACGATATGTGCCAGAACAGAGAAACTGAAGTTTGATAGTTTATGGGAAGATTGCATCCAAGAAGAAACAAGAGTAGAGAATCATGAAGCGTTAGCAAGAGATGATGATCAAGCCCTAGATACTCACACCAAAGGAGGAGGGAATAAACCCTACTTCCAAAAGGAGACTCACAAAAAGCCTCAACAGTCAAACAAATTTAATCATAAAGAATCTCATCCAAGGAGATTTCAGAAGAAAGGACAACGAAAGGAAAGGGACTACTCATCTGTACAATGCTATCATTGTGACAAGATGGGACACATTGCAAAGTTTTGTCCAGCCATATGAGAAGAATACAAGAGAAAACATAAGAGGTTGCATTCCCATGTAGTCGAAGACAAAGAGCCACCTGCAAAGATGATAAGAGAGCAGATCAAAGACCATGTCCTGATCTTGGCCCACTTAGGATCTGTAACAACCAGAGAGGACACTTGGCTCATTGATAGTGGTGCATCCAAGCACATGACAGGACAAAGAAACATTCTCTCTTGTATCTCAGAAAAGAAGTTTTCTCAGAAAGTGACACTTGGAGATGATTACCAATATCCCATCAAGGGCCCCGAATGGGGTGTTAGTGCGAGCCACTTGGCGAGAGGCAGAGGAAAGGTCAGGCCAACGAGGCAGGGAGCCATGTGCTGGTCTCATGCCAAATCCCGCCACCTAGACCTTGAATTTATTTGATTTTACGTCACTTCAGCACCATTAACGCTGGTGCGCCCGACTCCCTTTACCATCTTTACCATGGCTCTTCCATCTGCAGGTGACTTTAATCCTCACTTGAGACCCGACCCTTTCATCCCTCCGCTGCCCAGGCCTATCTTACTCTAGTTTTTCATGGTGCTCGCAGCCTTCGGCCTTCTCTAGGCTCTCCACATCCACCTGGGGCATCCGGTTCAATTCTGCCTTCACTCTGAGCTCAGTATGCCACGCCAAAGAGGAAGGCCAAGAAGATGATCTTCATGGCATCCTCCTCAGCCTAGTGTTTCTGTTTCTCCCCCTGGTTCACCCTCCATGTACTCCTCGTAGCCTTTGCAGCCTGAGCTGGAACCTCTTGACTCCTCCACCCCGCCTGCCTCTTGGTTTGAATGCCTAGTCATCAGTGATAGCTCGCTGGGATCTCTTTCGTGATTTCTCGTAGCTCCACTGATTTCNGAAGATGATCTTCATGGCATCCTCCTCAGCCTAGTGTTTCTGTTTCTCCCCCTGGTTCACCCTTCATGTACTCCTCGTAGCCTTTGCAGCCTGAGCTGGAACCTCTTGACTCCTCCACCCCGCCTGCCTCTTGGTTTGAATGCCTAGTCATCAGTGATAGCTCGCTGGGATCTCTTTCGTGATTTCTCGTAGCTCCACTGATTTCTCGAGCCAGCGGGTCTTCTCTTGCAATGGTAGTTTTCTCCTCCCAACCACCCTTAGGGGTGCCACCCTTTTTTCGAAATGACCGAAACAGTGCGTACTCATCTACCGACTTCATCCCCGACTCGCAGCTGAAAGATAGTCTGGCCATCCTCTATGGGATGGTCTTTGAGCTCCGGTAGGGATTGGAGGACTTCCAATTATGACTGTAGCTTCTATATGGGAAGACTTCAACCCTCCTTCAAATCATGTCCACCTTCCAGAAAGCTTTCCACTCTACTCCAGAAGGCACGCCATCAACAGAGGTGCCCCATGCAGAGGGATTCGAAAGAAATGAATAGGTGCAACAGCCAGAAGGGGTCATTGTGGTGAAGGTCACGCATGGGGACAGAGAGGCTACGACAGTTACGAGCATCCATGCGCACAGTCCACCTGGAGAGACCCTGCCAGCTGCCAACCTGGACAAGAGCAACTTGGACGCTGATATGAAACTAGAAGGCAAAGGGATGCCCATCGAAGAGGAACCTTGGGATGCGGCCTATCAATCTACCTGGACAGGTTATTCACCAAGTGTCTGACCCCATAGGGGATTTGCTCTTTTTAGTAGTTTCTTTCATAGTTGTAGCCTAGTCAGCTTAGTCCCGTTTATCTAAGACTGTCAGACTGTAAACTGCTAGACTTACCCGGCTGGATGAACTAGTTTCCCCTCTCTTGGGGAAGTTTGGTAACTACAACACGGCTGTTATCAAGTTTCTGTACCTCTGGACTAGTTTTTTGAAGGCCCTTTTTATATAAAATCCCTTACTTACAAAAAAAAAAATATCCCATCAAGGGAGTGGGAGAATCAAACCACAAACTGAATTCAGGAAATTCACTAAAATGAAGGACGTGCTATATGTACCATGCTTAAATAAGAACCTACTCTCCATTTGAGCTTTAGAAAAGAAAGGCTTCAGAGTTTCTTTTATAGATGGAGAAGTTCTTATGTGGGCTAAAGGAGAAACCTAAAATGAAGCAATCATCATTGGAAGTGAAGAAAATGGCTTGTATAAACTAAAGGGTCACTAAGAGGCTGCCATGACCCACACCATTTAAAACTCATGTGAAATTTGGAATAGAAGGTTAGCCCACATCAACTACAAGGCACTACCATACATATGCAAAGCGGTCACAGGTTTACCAGAACTCAAAGGTGACCATGAAGGCGTATGCAATGTGCACAAGGGAAGAACATCAAGAACCCATTTCTGAAGAGGGATAGCAAGGCAGAAGGAGTCCTAGAACTCATTCATTCAAATGTATGTGGCCCAATGCCATCATCCTCCATTAGTGGGTATGTATATTATGTATCAATCATTGATGATTACTCTCGTAAAACCTAGATATATTTCTTGAAATCTAAAGATGAAGTGTTCAACAAGTTCAAATAATTCAAAGTCTTGATAAAGAACCTTTCTGAAAGGAAGATTAAGATACTCAGGTCAGATAATGGAGGAGAATATAACTCAAAAGAGTTTGTGAACTTCTGCAAATATGTTGGGATCAAGAGGGAACTCACTACTCCCTATAATCCCCAACAAAACGGTGTAGCTGAACGTAAGAATAGAACCATAATGGAAGATGTGAAGACTATGATCCATGATCAAGATATTCTTATGTGCTTATGGGTAGAAGCAGCAATGGCAGTTGTATATGTGCAGAACCGATTGTCCCATAGTGCACTTGAGCTCAATACACCGGAAGAGATTTTCACCGGAAAGAAGCCAGAGGTAAGCCATCTCAAAATATTTGGAGAAAAGAGAAACAAGCTGGACCGTTTAGGAAATAAGGGAATATTTGTGGGATACTATGAGGTCTCCAAGGCCTTCAAAATCTATATACCAGGTTACCATCATATTGTGATCAGCAAGGATGTGACCATTGATGAAGATGTAGTGCTCAAGAAATCTAAACTATGCCAGCCTGAAGAAGTATATGAAGAGGAACCCGTAATCCCCAATACTGCAATGAGGGAGGTTCCTAGAGCTGCAGAACCAGTGAGGGAAGTCGTAACTTACCTTGATGAGGAACTTCTAGAAGACCATGATATAGTAGAAGTGTAAGAACCTCCTCAGATGATGACCCTCCATAAAATAAATCCAGCTTGGGCTAGAGACCTTATTCAAGATGGAGAGAAGTATGGTGTTCCCCAAGGAACTACGAGACATGTAAAAAGACCAAATCCATTCTCCATTTATATGGCTTTGATGTGTGTGTTACACATAAAAAATACTCACTTTGATAGTGTTGCAAGTGTCATCATTACAAGTGTCGCAAGTGTCGCATTTTTCTCACAAGTGTCGCAAGTGTCAGGGAAGCATACTTCCATGATACCTATGTCGTGCCTATAATGACATGAGAAGGACACTTAAAAAACCTCAAACATTTGATTTGGAAGAGGAGAAATGAGTCAGCAGGCTTGCAAACCTTTTTCCATCTGAAAACACCCAAAAAACTGAGTTTTGGAGGAGAGCGCTCCCCTATACCTCTTCTCGGAGCGCCGACGCTCCCCCTTACACTGTCAGGGAGCATTATAAAGCTCCCCTGGCCCTTTTGAGGTAGTTCTATAGTTTTTGAGAGCATTGGTGCCCCCCTAAAGCTTACTAGGGAGCGCTACAACACTCTGATGGCCCTTTTGAGGGAGCGCTACCTATTCTGGGCAGTGGTTAAGTTGTTGAGATGAATGGGGGAAGGATCCTTTCATTTTTGGAAGGTAGTTGGATTCGAATCCCTAGTCCAGCCATGATCCTAGGGCAGATCCTCAACTGAAGGAGGAAAATCCTCAACTTCCCCAAGGATATCTCAAGTGGTTAAAGCCTCTCCAAGGCTATATAAGCAAGCTTTCTAATGGTGAAAGAGGACTGGGAAATGGAGAATTACACCAGACTTATGATCTCATAAGTGGTGCTGGAATGGAGTTATTTTGGAAGCAAGAGACCTATGATCTCATAGGGAGCAATTAGTGAAGCTATCATCATTTGGATCGTGAATCTTTTGAGCAAGGGGAAGACAAAGAAGACTTGGCAGAACTGCTGCAACTCATCTATGGCTGTAAGCAATGTTTTGTCCTCATTAATATAATTTGCTTGGCCTGTTTCTTTCTAGTTTGTGTCTGATCTTACATGAACTTATCATTGATAGATAGATATATTTTCAAGCTAATATCAATAGAGTAGGAAGTGTTCGTACTTTGTTTGTCTACAGGACTCATCAAGGAGCAAAGGATTGGAGCTCAACTCGAAGCGTGCAGGGACAAACGTCGATAAAGAGGTACTTCTATTCTCCTTCATTCTCATGTATTAGTTTGTATAGATTTGAAAGGAAGTCAGTGTCCATGTTAAGCACTTTCTGTCTTAGAGTGAGGGTCTAGCTCTTTGAGTTCATCTACCTGTCCGCAGGGAGATTTTCCTACAACAGAAACTGGCGACTCCACTGGGGATCGAATCAGAAATTTCTTAGTTTTTTCTTTCCTCATAGACCTTGTCTTACCTGATTGTTTTCAGACCTTGTTCACCCCATTTATTTGATTGCATTTGCTGATTGAATCTTCAATCCATCACACTCAGCCCGATTGTCAAAATTTGACTGAATTTTGGATTTTTGGACTTTTTTCTGAGATTTAGGACTCCAACACTCCCCTTCCTTGTTAGAAGAGCACCAGTGCTCCCTTAAGCTGCTAGACAGAGATTTATAATGCTCTGGTGGCCCTTATACCAGAGTGTCAGCTCTGTTTTGCCCAAAAACTCTTCAAAAATTGCATTTTTGAGGTTCGAAACCCTGTTTCTTTGCTTGCTGGGCTGTTTTGTGATTGAATGATTCTCCCTTTGACCTTTGACATGCTTCATCTTGAGAAGTAAACATCTTTTTGCTCAGATTTTATGTCCTTCTTCATTCTTTTTGAGTTTTTGCTTTTGAGAGCTTGAAATCAATGCCTTGCTTTCTTCTCTCCTATCCGACTGAGTGGGAAATCTAGTGAAGGACATTAGAAGTATGTGACTCTTCTCATTTGGTTCTTTGAGGTCATTTGATCCAATTTCTTTCTCCTTTCTTTTGCACTTTTGATTTTTTTTCTCTTGATTGATTGCAAAAGGGTGTGTTATTTGTGCGAAATCTGCATATTCTTGTCAGAATCTCCTTGATATGAAAGGGTAGTTGGCAGGAGAAATTTTGCATTGAATTGATTATCATTCGCATACAAATGACAAAAGTGCATCTTAGTGATTAGTTTTCATATTAGTTTTCATTTCTGAAATTTTGTAGCATCATATTGGATTTGATTGAGAACAAAATTGATTGAGGGCATTCCTTATCAAGTGTTTGATAGTGAAAACGACTCTTCCTCTTTCCCTTAAATAGGTATTCATTGAAAAGAAACGATTGCTTATCATATTTCATGCATATTTTTGGGAATCGAGTCATCATTCCATCAGTTTCACTTTCGTACACCCTCTAAGTAAACAACAACCATTAAAATCAATGCTTAACTAAAATTTATCAGACTTTTTACATCTTTGTTAGCAAACCTACATTAGTTTAAAGTGTATGGCTTTGGAATAGGTTGAAAGGATAACTTTCCAAAGCTATCAAACAAACTTAGTATCTTGCGGTAGGGAGAGTCAAATCCAATTGTCGTATTAGTCTGCCTGGGATCCCCCTCTCACACAGGGGTTACACATGAGGTCACATTTGGGTGAGCTACGGGGACTAACCCTCCGTGGTTTAACTGATTGTGGTGGTCAGATCGTATTATGGGGGTCACTTTGAGGTAAATCCACAATTACTGCGTGGAATCCTTTTAGTTGATTTCGGGCTCGATACCCTACCCGTACATTTGGATCGGACTGTCGACTGTTCCCACCCAGGGGCTGACTACGAATTGGTAACCTTAGTGGCCATAATCTTTAGGGTATCACACAAGGTGACAGTGAAGGGAAGTATCACTGTACCTGGAACAAACGTTGGTCAAGTTCACTCGGGCTCCTTGGAGGGTAAATCCACAATTACTGCGTGGAAGCTTGCACCAAGGCGTAAGTCCATTAAGCAGATCGCCAACGTAACTGATCCACCCACTCTATCCCCGCCCCTTCCTATTTTGATCTTGCGACATTGGATTTCATCACCAACTAGTGGTTTCATCGTAGGAAGGTTTGTTTGATTGTTTTCTTTTTAGATTCTTAGCGTGTGCTGTTTGTTTTACTTAGTGGACCTTAGGTCGAGTCAGTGTTAATGGCATCGAATCCTAGGAGTACTAATGGAGGAACCCCTTCTCCTGGGGAACCTTATACCTTTCCTTCATTTGGAAACTTTGGTCCTCCATATGTTGCCACACTGAGTCTTCCAGGACTCACCATCGGATTACCAGTTTGGTTGTTCCCCACTCCAGTGAACCCGAATCCTCCCAATGTTTCAGCTGCACTTGATACTTTAGATGTCAGTACACCACCCACACATCAACCTCATGTCGATTTTTCGCCTTCTTCGCCCATTAAGTCTCCTTCCATTTCTCCTTCTTTGCCTAGTGAAATCTCTAAAGCCAGTAGCCAGGTTGATTAGAAGAAGAAGAAACGGAAAGAGAAGAAGAAGAAGAACCCGAAAAGGACCAAGACCCCAACAACATCTGACGTTGGCTCTAAGAAACCAGTTACTGTTAATAGTAATGGGAGTGTTGATGAGGTCAACAAGATTAAAATGAAGAATCCAAAACCCAAATTCCCTTGCATCCTTTGTAAGGGTGACCACTTTCTTAGGGATTGCCCTGGTCTTACCCAGGTCTTAGAAATGTGGTCCTCAATGTCATCAGCCTCTGTCGGTCATGTTGATGATACCCCGTCAACTAGTGATGTTCAGGTTGGTAAGAAGAGGAAAAATGTCAAGTTCCCTTGCATGTTATGTAAAGGTAATCATTACTCTCACCTTTGTCCTCGCATGGACGAGGCTTCTTCTCTTTTGGAAAAACTTCAACTTTCAAAAGGTTATCATAAGCTTTCCTCTGACCCATCATTGGTTGATGGACTGGTCAATCTGGTTCCATCCCCGGTCAGTCTGGTTGATCAGGTGGTCAATCTAGTTTCCTCCTCGATTGAACCACAAACCCAAGTAGTTGATCCAGTTCCTTCATCGATCAGCCCCACTCTTCATCAAAAGAGTGACACCAAAGTGGTCGATCTGTTTTCATCCTCAGTCGATCCCACTCTCCCATTAGAGATTGATACCAAAGCGGTCGATCTATTTCCACCCGTCGACCCCATTCTTCCCTTGGAGAATGAAACCAAAGTGGTCGATCCGGTTCTGTCATCGGTCGATCCCACTCCTCATTTGACGAGTGCCAAAGTGGATGATCCAGTCCCTTCCTCAGTCAGTCCCATCTTTCATCCGAAGGGTGCCAAATTGGTTGATCTGATCCAATCATCGGTTGATCCTACTCCCCTTCTAGAGAGTAAACCCGATACTACCCATGTTTTTCTCATTAATACTGACTCTACCGTGCCGAGGGGCATTCCTCGTTCTCCTATGGAACCCCCTCCAAGTACTGAAGCCATCCTTTTTGATTGGGGTGCGCTAACTGGACCCCGTCTTCCCTCTCACATTCCTTTCCATATTACAGTACAGGTTTGTGGTCGGGACGTTCCTCAAACGCTGATAGATGAAGGTGTGTCCGTTAGTATTTTGTCCTTTGTTGCTTGGCATGCTTTGGGTTGTCCTCATCTCGCACCGGTTACACAAAATCTGTTATCTTTTAACAGAAGAACCAGTCAACCTTTAGGGATCCTTCCTCAGTTTCTTGTAGCTTTGGGAGGGAAAACTATCTTTATCGATGTCATGGTAGTCTGAGACCCCTTGGATTTCACTATACTCCTTGGGTGAGATTATGTCTATGCTATGAAAGCTCTTGTATCCACCCTTTTCCGTGTGATATCTTTCCCTCACGATGGAATAATTGTGACTATTGATAAACTTTCATTCATTGGCCCCGAATGGGTTACCTCCCCAAGTGGTTCTTATATGCAGACAGTATCATCCCCGCCGCATGTCAATTATGTGGCATTATCTCCCATGACCTCAACTTCCGATGATTTGGATCCGGTAGTTGACATGGTGATTTCTTCGGTAGGGTTATTGGAGCCTGATATCCTTACCCCTGTCGCGACCCTCGACATGTGTTCCTTCCCGAGTGATCATCTTCCATCCAGCGAAGATCTCCTGGAGGCCATGACCACGTTTTCTCCATTGACATGGTACCCTTCTAGAACATTATCCTCTTGGAAGCCATGATCTGGAAAAAACCACGAGCATAGTTTCTCTTCTCTATGGCAAGCTTGTTAAAAAATGAAACAGAGGCCTTGAGCATAGTTTCCTATCTGTAGCAAGCTCGTTAAAAAATGAAACAACAATCTGGGGATCGAACCTGGAACCTTGAGCATAGTTCTTTCCTGTGTCAAACTCATTAAAAATGAAACAATCACCTCTCCCTTCAAGTTGAGTCTTTCGCTAGATCTCGTAGATGTCGAGTTGAGTCTTTCGTTAGGTCTCATTTTTTGAACCTTCATTTCATCCACCTGTATCCTTTTTCTCCATCTAGCATAGAAATTGGTGACAACCTCAAAGCCGGTGAATGAATTGAAGCTTGGGGGGCATGTCTCCAGCATTTGATGATCATTCTGGAGCTAAGCCACCAGCTTTCAAGCTGGGGGCATACCGATCTTTGTCTTTTTTCTTTCTCATGCTCATAAATACATGAGAATGCAATCGGGTAAACTTTTATCTCTTTTTCGGACCCATACGGATATACGAACACATGAAAAAGGAACCCCCCTGGAGTCTCCTTTAAACCCTTTTCAGACTCTCTAAATATGAAAAGATTGTCGAGTGACCTTGCTTCCTTTCACACTCGTTAAACGGTTAGAAAGGGCATCTTTCGAGCGATAGTTTATCTCTTTTTCGGTCTCATTAGACTACTGTACAAAAAAGGAACTGAGAGAATTCTCTTTTAAGTGTTTTTCCAAATTCTATAATCCTGAAAAACCTTCAAGTTTTCTGTCTTTGGACTCGCTAAAGCACACATCGACAAGCCCATATGGGACCGAACCCTTACTTCTTCCGATTCGTTAAACAAAGGAAGAGGAACTTATCGAAGGTGAGTTATATCGAGCATGTGTTATCATCCTCGAGCTCATTAAATCAAAAATAGGTACTCATCCATATAGATGGGGGAAAAATTGAAAGGAGCAAGCCAAGCAGTCTCTTGAGAACATCATCCATCACTTCTTAGAGTCGCCCTTGAACACGACACTTTGTCATTTGCACATATCATAGTCCGCTAAACCTCTGCACTGAGCCAATCCTTTGAGTTCCTTTCGCTCCTTTGGGTCACCTGACGCAAGTCACTGTATCCATTGCATAGTGTTGGTCCATGTCATGTTTTTCTATTGTGCCTTAGTGTTCAAGGGAAGTATCCGCCTCGAGAGTCAGCCATCCCAAATATCTTGCTTCAAAACCTGTGTCATTCCATATCCTTTTGATCTACCAATTACATATCTATATCCGTTTCGTTTCATTGATGGGGGATACATCAAGGCCCTCCCTCGACGAGTCTATTCCTGTCGACTTCAACACATTATCTGGGAATTAGACTTAGAAACTAGTTAGTACTTTGGGACCTACATGCCTCAATGGCAGGCCTCCTCACATTTGACAGTAGGTTTACATCATTGACCTCTAATCGGATGATTCCACAGATGTTCAACCTCAGCTCATCTATTCACATTCATTGGAATGTACTAGGGTACCTTGGGAATCATTGACATTAATGGTGATCTCCCTCGCGCTTGTTAACGGTTTACATCATTGACTGGTAATCAAGTGGTTTCTGCCATGTTCGACATCGGGACATCTATTCACATGGTTAGATTCGTACTACATCGGGATCAGTAAGAAGACCCTGGGTTGAGTAACCACTTTGATACATACTTTACCCAGGTTGCGATGGAGTTTCTTTTGAACAATGACGCATATATTGTTACATAGATCCACTTTGTATTGGTCGTGGCTATGTCTTGTCATCTCGTAGATCCACTATGTATTCTTCGTCGCTACGATTAGTTCATGTCATAAGAGTATAGATCCACAGTGTATTTTTGATGGCTATACCTTTTTATCAATACAATTGTGGATCCACAGTGTATTTTATGGCAGCCATATCTTACAAGTCTTGATCACCCAAGCATAGGTATGCCTGCCTTGGGTTTGAAACATGTCATAATATTTGTTGGATGTTTGTGTGCAGCTTTTGTCAGGTTCTCTGCGTCTATACCCTTGCTTGAAAATCTACAAAGTATTTCAGTCATCAGTTCGTCTTCTAACTTCATACTTTGGGGGGCAATCTATTACACATAAAAAATACTCACTTTGATAGTGTCGCAAGTGTCGTCATTACAAGTGTCGCAAGTGTCGCATTTTGCTCACAAGTGTCGCAAGTGTCAGGGAAGCATACTGCCATGATACCTATGTCGTGCCTATAATGACATGAGAAGGACACTTAAAACACCTCAAACATTTGATTTGGAAGAGGAGAAATGATTCAGCAGGCTTGCAAACCTTTTGCCATCTGAAAACACCCAAAAAAATGAGTTTTGGAGGAGAGCACTCCCCTATACCTCTTCTCGAAGCGCCGACGCTCCCCCTTACACTATCAGGGAGCGTTATAAATCTCCCCTGGCCCTTTTGAGGGAGCGCTATAGATTTTGAGAGGGTTGGCGCCCCCCTAAAGCTTACTAGGGAGCGCTACAACACTCTGATGGCCCTTTTGAGGGAGCGCTACCTATTTTGGGCATTGGTTAAGCTGTTGAGATGAATGGGGGAAGGATCCTTTCATTCTTGGAAGGCAGTTGGATTCGAATCCCTAGTCCAGCCATGATCCTAGGGCAGATCCTCAACTGAAGGAGGCAAATCCTCAACTTCCCCAAGGATATCTCAAGTGGTTAAAGCCTCTCCAAGGCTATATAAGCAAGCTTTCTAATGGTGAAAGAGGACTGGGAAATGGAGAATTACACCAAACTTATGATCTCATAAGTGGTGTTGGAACGGAGATATTTTGGAAACAAANTGATCTCATAAGTGGTGCTGGAACGGAGATATTTTGGAAACAAAAGACCTATGATCTCATAGGGAGTAATCAGTGAAGCTGTCATCATTTGGATCATGAATCTTTTGAACAAGGGGAAGACAAAGAAGACTTGGAAAAACTGTTGCAACTCATCTATGGCTGTAAGCAATGTTTTGTCCTCATTAATATAATTTGCTTGGCCTGTTTATTTATAGTTTGTGTCTGATCTTACATGAACTTATCATTGATAGATAGATCTGTTTTCAAGCTAATATCAATAGAGTAGGAAGTGGCCGTACTTTGTTTGTCTACAGGACTCATCGAGGAGCAAAGGATTGGAGTTCAACTCAGAGTGTGCAGGGACAAACGTCGATAAAGAGGTACTTCTATTCTCCTTCATTATCATGTATTAGTTTGTATAGATTTGAAAGGAAGTCAATGTCCACGTTAAGCACTTTCTGTCTTAGAGTGAGGGTCTAGCTCTTTGAGGTCATCTACCTGTCCGCGGGGAGATTTTCCTACAACAATGTGATCTCCTAGAAGAGGAGCCTACCTGCTTTTAAGAAGCCATTCAGAGGAAAGAATGGGCAGATTCCATGATAGAGGAATACCAATCCATAATGAAGAATCAAGTATGGGAAATAGTTCCCATACCGAAGAATAAAGATGTGGTATCCTTCAGATGGCTCTTCAAAATAAAACATGCTACTGATGGAAGTATTGAGAAGTATAAAGAAAGATTTGTTGCTCGTGGATTTTCCCATAAGGAAGGCATTGACTATGAAGAGACATTCGCTCATGTGGCTAGATACACTTCGATCAGAACCATCATAGCTCTTGCAGCTAAGATGAAGTGGAAGCTTCACCATATGGACGTGAAGACATCTTTCCTAAACGGTGTCATTGAAGAGGAAGTGTATATAGAGAAACCTAAAGGATTTGAGGTTGAAGACAGGAAGTCTCATGTCCGCATATTGAAGAAAGCCTTATACAGATTGAAGCAAGCTCTTAGAGCTTGGTATGGCCGTATAGACATTTTCTTGATGAGCTTAGGCTTTACCAAGAGTAAAGCAAACTCTAACCTCTATTTCAAGATCATGAATGATGAGCCAGTAATCTTACTGCTATATGTGGATGACTTATTCTTAACCGGAGAAGAAAATCGCATCATTGAATGTAAAAAGAGACTTGCCTTAGAATTTGAAATGAAAGACCTTGGCCTAATGCATTATTTCTTAGGTCTTGAGGTATGGCAGAGTCCTGAGAGGATATTCCTTAACCAAGGGAAGTATATGGTCAAAATCTTGAAGAGATTTGACATGTTGGAATGAAAACCCATGAATACACCCATGGAAGCGAAGCTGAAGCTGTTGGTAGATACTTCATCAGAGTTGATTGATGCCACACTATACAGATAGATTATTGGATCACTAATGTACCTGATGAACACCAGACTAAACATTTGTTTTTCCATGAACACCTTGATTTAGTTTCTGATAGAACCCAGACATGTTCACCTAGTGATTGCAAAACATGTGATGATGTACCTTAAAGGTACAATAGATTGTGGTCTCAACTATGATGGAGATCATGATTTCACATTGAGTGGATATACTAATGCAGATTGGGCAGGAAGTGTTTATGATAGGAAAAACACTTCAGGATGCTATTTCAGTTTGGAATCAGCTATGATCCCGTGGCAGAGTGGGAATAAATCTAGTATTTCTCTCAACACAACGGAAGAATAATACATTGCTACATGTTCTACCAACTGCGAATATATATGGCTTCGAAAGTTGTTGATCGGCCTATTTGACTTAGAGATGAGAGAAACCTTGATTCTATGTGACAACCAGAGCTACATAAAGATGATAGAGAATCATGTATTCCATGACAGGTCGAAGCACATAGAGATCCATTATCATTACATCCATGACATGGTGCAAAGAGAAGCCTTAAAGCTCCAGTACATTAGCACAGATGAACAAGTTGCTGACATGTTGACCAAGCCACTATCTCGTATAAATTTTGAGTACTTTCGAGATAAGCTTGGTACAGTTCGAAAAGACCCTCCTTGAAAGGGGGAGTAGATGTTGTGATGAGACATCTCTTGCTTCCGACCTGATGGTTGTGACGTAAAGAAAGATGATGTGATATGACTAGTACTGTGCTTCCAGCTGGATATATATGAAGTAAAGCCAGTCTAGTATCCTGCTTTCGAACTGATGGTTGTGACATAAAGCAGGATGAGTACCTTGCTTCTAACCTGATGCTTGTGATGTAAAGCAAGATGATGTGTGACTAGTACTATGCTTCCGGATGTATAGCTGTGATGTAAAGAAAGTATAGTTCCCTGCTTCCAACCTGATGGTTGTTATGTAAAGCAAGATGTGTACCTTTCTTCTGACCTGATGGTTGTGACGTAAAGCAAGATGATATGATGAGACTAGCACTGAGATTCTAGCTAGATAGCTGTGACATAAAGCCAGTCCAGTATCCTACTTCCAACCTAATGGTTGTGACATAAAGCAGAACGAGTATCTTGCTTCCAGCTTGAGTGCTGTGATGTAAAGCAAGATGATGAGATGAGACTAGTACTATCCTTCCAGCTTGATAGTTGTGACGTAAAGCTAGTCTAGTATCTTTCTTCTAGCCTGAGTGTTGTGACTTAAAGCAAGACATTGAGATGAGACGAGTACTGAGCTTCCAACTTGACATCTATGATGTAAAGCCAGTCTTGTATTATGATGAGCCAGCCTTGTGCTGTGATGATGATGATGTATCAGTTTTTATACTAATACATATTGATGCAGATGATGATGGCATTCCTTTGAGAATGATGATGTTGTCGATGAAGAAAAATTTCGATAATTTATAGATACGCCAGTCATTGTTCAAAGATGATATTGATGATGTTGTCTTCTCACCCACTTGATGCTATTGATGATGTTGTCCTCTCTCTCTCGCATGATGCTGCTGAAGAATACTCTTCTTGTTAAGGGGGAGTGTTGAAATAGTGTAACTGCAAAGTGTATTCTTATTATTATTTGTTATATTATTCATTGGATCAATCCCCATTGTGGATTGATCATATCGGCTACATTAAAAGGACCAAATCCCCTTTTGCGGATTGGTCATATTGTAATTGTAAAAGGAAAAAGAATAAGTCGGCCCCAGAATATATCAAAGAGGCCCCGAAATATAATAAAGGTGGTTATAACCACCCAGTTGGAGAAGTTGGCCCTGCCAGTGAAAAGACACTTCACATGTGCCAGACTTGTATAAATAAGGACGCTAGCACCTCACTTAGATACACAACTCACTTGCTCATTTGTGAGTCAAGTTTCAAAATTGCAGTTAATAGAAGAAGGAGAGAGAGTGGCACATATCTGGGAGAGGATATTCTGCATTAGTTTAAGAGATCTCTTGGCATTGTATTGGCTATCTATAATAAGGAAGTTTTGTTGGGTTTTCTTCCCCTAGAGGGTTTCCCAGGATAAATGCCGTGTCTCTTGTGATTGTGTATTTCTCAGTGATCTTGTATTATGCTATTGTTATCTAATGAAATGCAAAGAACTATAATAATTTCTTAAACATTAACATGGTAAACGTTCACTAGACCTACTATGGTCCTAAATATGCAACAAGGGAACATGAATAAACTATGTGGGAGGAACGCTGTCAATGTTTTGTCAATTTTGAAGAAAAGAGAAATTGAAAATACAAGACTCTGTTTTTTGGCATCTAGATTTCTAGAAATACATCTCAAAATTATGGTCACTTGTGTTGATATCCCTGATAATAGAGTGGTGCAACTTGATGGACCAAGAGCAGTGAAGGGGGCACATTCCTTGGGTTAGCAAGTTGAGAGAAATATGATATTTTGGTTGGGATGTTGATGGAGGGTGAAAATCATATAATTTTGTTTTTCTTTTATAAATATTGCAATGTGATGTAAATTTGTATATGTATTCATCTTGGTGTTGTGCATCGAGGATGGTGCAAAATTGTAGGGGAGGGGGAATGTAAATCCCCACTATAATCCCTAGTTTAATTTATGCATAATGTAGATATGAATATGGCTATGGCCAAGTGATATAATATGTGAATGCGTTTTTTTGTTTTTAAATGTATAAAATGTGATTCCATATGCTAGGGAACATGGAAAGAGATGAGGGATGAGTTTTTCATAAGGGAAGAGAGTGTCTAAGAGGGGTCCAAGGGGGAAATTAATTGTGGGTATTAATTCAACCCATTTTTCTGATTTTTTTTATCATTAGGGATAACTTCTAATTTTTTTTTGAGTGTATGAGAGCCCAAACATTAATCTCATGTAAGAGGGAAGGTGTGAGAGTCACATCCCATAGTTATTGGAGAGCATGGGACTGAGTACAATTAGTTTGAGAAAGAGTGTAAGTCAAGCAAGTAATACAAAATAAAGGAAATTCATATGGGCAGTTATAGACAATTTTTACACATTTAGTTTTACATGAACAATAAGCGGAGATCAAACAAAACCACACTAGAGCTAGAGAAAGAAGGTTGGGTCAATTTTGGAGCATGTTGTCCAGTGTTTTGGAGCACTTTAGAGTTGAATATTGAAGAGCCAGGTTGTGAGGCTTGAAGAGTGAACTCTTGTGTGAGTTTCTTTGTAACAACAAATGTTTGTTGTTATTGTTGATAGTTTTCCTGACAATGAGTTCCCTTGAGCTCCCCATAGAGATATTATTAGTTACCTATGTCAGAGAGACTCTAATAAATGAATGGGACACCTAATGCATTGAGAGAAGTGGCGAGGTGTATTCCTTGGGTTGGGCAGGTCCAGAGGAAGAGAGCTAGAGGAAATTCAGGATAGTTGTAGGTGAATACTAGTGGGTTGTGGGATATTGATCTATGAATGGACGGTGAGAGACACCCTTCTCTCAATTTTAGTAGTAGTAGTAACAGATTCAGACTATGGATGATTTTAAGGATGGAAATTTATTTTAAAATGTAGAAACCTTGGTGAATCTTACTAATCCTTCATATGTCAACTATAAATGTTTGGCGATATTTTTGTAAAAATATTCAAATTTATGAGTATTTTATATAGTTTTTATAAAATTTTGGCGATTTTTAAGGTAAAATAATTTTATCCTGTAGAATTTGGGCAAATCATTTTTAGAATAGAGAATCTCATTCTTGGAAAAACCATAGAAAATTAACCCATGAGCAAAATTCAGACGCAGTGCTCAAATCGTTGCACGCACTGGGAATAGTTGTCGCACATAGTACCAAAGTTGTTGTGTTTCATTGTGAATAGTTGTTGCAAAGGCTATTATGCACAAGATTTGTCTTAATGAGAACGTGACATTCATGTTGGTCGAAATGATGTAGCTGCATTTAAATAATGTTATCTACAATGGTTAAATATGTATATAATTAATAGATGATAATCTATAAAAAGTTAATTAGCATAAACATTTCAAATGTATGTTTGTTTTCCACAAGTGATGTTTCTTGGTCAAGTTGAAAAATGTTACACTAAGAAAGGAAAACAATAATGTAGTAAAAATCAAACATATTGCACTATAGGAACCAATCACTCCATTCTAAGATAAACAAGAAGATAGTAAAAAACTATCTACAAAAAAGGACAAATCCACACCAACAAACATCAACCTACATGATGATACGTTGTCACCAAAATTTATTTTAACATGTATTGCAGTCAAATATTTCTATGCTCTCAATTTAACCAAATGTATGTATGTGAGTCATGAAACAAAAAAAACTTTTATAAAAAAAGACGGAATCCCCTTACCCCTCACAAAGCTCCACGATTCAATAAAATAAATGAATTCATTATGACAAGATATGTTTTTTTCTATGATTAATTGAAGCCACATATTTTGAAACTGGCTGAAAAAAAATTGGAATGGTAAAAAAATACTTATATTTAATGAAAGATATACTTATTAGTAATATTAAACTTAATTCATTATTTTGAAATATCTCCATAAATATGATAAGAAACAATGTTAATTCAAAATTGTTACCAAAAATATCTAAATATTTTAAAATTATCATAAAATAGTTATTAATATTATTTTTGATAAAATAAAATAAAATAAATAATCTTTAACTTCTTAATCTTATAAATCCTTTCCTTTTAAATAATTTAAAGTATCTATCTTTCAAATAATTTAAAATATTTACATAAATTACTCCCTACCTCCAAACCCTTTATTAGTCTCTGTCAAAGGTTTGGGACTATAGCAATGAGTTTGCTATTGATTTGACATTAATTTGTCTTTTATTTTAAATTTGTATGTAAACTGTAATGTGTAACTTATGAAAACAAATATATATTTTTTGATTAAAAAAAAAAAAAAATCATTTTTGATTGGCTAATATATTTCAAGTTTTATTATTGCCTTCACGTATTTCAATATTTGAAATTAATTACATAATCAATCAACTTTGTTATAAGTACAAGAGATTCTAATTGGTTGTATAAGTATTCCTTATCTACATTATAGTTATTAAAAGTCAAATCTAACATATATGAAAGGCTTATCACACCACCACAATAAAGTACATTTTCCACTATAGATCTTCCTATCCCAATATGGATCTTCTTATCCAAACTAAAAATATTATAAATATATGATATGAAAATATTAAAAATATTATTATAAATGTGGTGGATATGACTTTGTTAAATAATCTGCCATACTTCCGACTACGCATTCCTCGTCTCCACTCCACAACCATCATTAATTAAGATCGACTAACACGTGTACCTGGTTGTTGCCCATTTCGCCATCTTTCCCTGTTCTGAGCAGACAGAGTGGATACAGACAATAATTAATCTTATAAAAAATATCAATCAATAATAAATAAAATTTTATATTTTAAAATTTAAAATTAATTTATAATATTTAATTTAATATAGAATTTTTTTTGGTAACTTTAATATATTTATAAAAAATTATTACATTATACTTTAATTAAAATTATTTGATAATAAACTAATTATAATTTACTAAGAATAAAAATTGATAATAAACATTAATGCTATTTGATAATTTGATAATAAACATTAATGCTATTTTTCTTTATTATATGTATTATTTAATTATTATTTTTTGACAAAAACTATTCATTACTTGTGCATTTAGTTATATTAAGTTTCGTTGTTCAACATGTATTTCCCAACTAACTTGGCAGGGACTGCGTTGCCATGCAACTCTTGTTTCATAATTGATAATTGAATCTTTAACTTTCTAGTGCTAAACCTCTAAGCCTAAAATCCTAACTCATAACATATTAATATTATTTTTATATTTCAGCCTAATGAAAATATTAGCCAAATATAATATTTACCTCTACAATTTTTATATTATTTTATTTTATCTTCAACGTGAAAGATGAACACGAAGAGCAGAAGAACGATGAAGTAGGAGATGGAGCAGATCGATATGGAGAACACCTATGAATACTCTTACTGATCTTAATATTTCTTTTCCCGATCCTAATACTCTCACTCATCCTCTTGATCTTAATACTCCTCTTCCCGATCTTGATTTTAGAGATGGGAATGATCGTGGTCGGATGGATATAGAATCTGATAATTTTCATATACCACAATTTCCTGTATACCCACGAATCTGCCATTTTTTATACTTTAGAGGTAGATATAGATCCGCAGTGGAGTATTTCCCACCACCTGTGGAGTAGTTCCCAAACATAGCCACACATGTGGAATAGTTTCCAGACACATATGTAGCCGCACCTGTGGTCAGAGGCAATGGCAAAGGAAGAGACATAGGCACTGAGGAGTTCCTAGACATTTATCCACATATTTTTTATCCATATATGGTGGAGATTCATCTGCCACATATGGGGGAGATTCATCTGCCACCTTTGGAGCAGTTCCCATTTGAAGCTTTGTATGACAGGAAATGTAATAGACCAACGAGTTGGGATAACCTATCAAATAGAGTTGTCATTGGGTCAGAATTATTAAAGGAAATGGAAGAGAAAATGGTGGAGATCATGTAGAATTTAAAGGTTTTCCGAGACATGAATAAAATTTATGCAGATAAGAAAAAAAAGTTTAGATATTTTAAAGTGGTTGAACATGTTTTTCTCAAAGTGAAAGCAAAGAGAAATTCAATAAGATTGGGTTTCTTCCTAGAGTTAGCAGCAAGATATTGTGGTCCTTTTGAAATATGAGAGAAGATATGTCCAGTTTCATACATGTTAGAATTGTCGGCATCCATGAGAGTGCATAATGTTTTTCATGTATCATTATTAAAAAAATATGTTCCTAACCCTAACCACATAATTTATTGGACTGTGATCTAGGTGTCAAATGAAGGGGATCCCCAAGTGGAAATGGCATGCATCATGGAATGAAAATTAAAAGTTCTTCGGAAAAAATCCATAGGGTTGGTAAAGTTTCAATGGATCTGTTATGGTCCTAAATATGCAGCATGAGAGCATGAAGAAACTATGCGGGAGGAATACCCACAATTTTTTGACAATTTTGAAGGAAACAAAATGCAAGACTCCATTTTGAGCAGCTAGAGTTCCAGAAACCACATCTCAGAGTCCTAGCCAAATTTTGATGGGGGATCTGATAAATGAATGTCACATTCCTTGGGTAAGCCCTGAAAAATGAATGGTGCATTCCTTGGATCTGCAAGTTCATAGGAATATGATATTTCCGTTGGAATTACTGCTAGAGTTGTTAAATTGCAGAATTTTATTTCTTAAAGTATTTTGATGTAAATTGTATATGTATATCGGCATAGTGTGCACCAAGAATGACACACAATTGTAGGGGAGGGTGATTTTAACATCCCCACTGTAATCCTCATTTTTATTTATGAATAATGTAGATATAAATATGGCTATGAATTTTATTACCATTGGGGATAACTTCTATTTTTTGTTTGACTGTATGAGATCCCAATCATTAAATACCTGTTAAGGGTGGGCGTGGAAGTGATATGCATAGTTATTGGAAGCATGGGGATGTTGTACAATCAACATTGGGTAGAGTGATAAGTCAATTATCTTGGGAAAATAAAGGAAAATTTGTATTGAGAAGAATAGATGATTTTTCACATTTAGTTTTTTACATGAACAACAAGGGGAGAGCTTCAAGTTGAGGGAAAACACAACACAATGTGAAGGGTGTTACTCTAAATACCTATGGCTCACAAATTTTATGTGGCCCACTTTTTTGTGAAGAGCTTCCTTGTGGTCATATGGACCCTCTTTTCAGCCCAACACTAAGGGTCATAGCCTATTGGAAAACCCATGCAGTTTTGACCGCAGAGTTTGGTAGATGGTATTTGACACGGTGAGGATGTGGGAAGTTGTTCATGTTTTTTCCTGTAGAGGCACAGATCTCCCACTATGGCCAACTACGATGACGTGGTGTATTATTTGCCTGAGCTAAGTGAATTACTACCCTGGATGGGGACAATTGGTAGTCCCATACATCCCCTAATGGTCCAGTTGGAGGGGGAAATACCACTGGTTTTGCATGGGGATTTATTTTCTCAGTTCTCAAGGGTCTTCATATTCTACCAAGGGTAATATCTAGAAGCCTTTTCTTGGCTTGGTAGAGCTAGGGGATCTGGGGTAGCTTCGGCATAGACTAGTTCCACTTTATCCATTCTTGGCTCAGCGGACTGGTGTGGCTCATATACAAATCCATCCAAAGCCCCATTTCCTCCCATACAATGCATTTTTTCTCCCGCTTCGACTACGAAAAACCTTTCCTGGTCGTTCCCAAACCCTTCGTTGTCGGTGTTCTTTCCTTCCCTTTTGAGATAAAAAGGGTTTATCCAGGTGTCTCTTCTAGAAAATGGAACAACTACTTCTACTCTAGGTCTTGAAGACTAGGTTTCTCTGGATAAAGGTGTGGCACCAGACCTATTCTACTCTTATGAGGATCAAGCATATTTCTCGGATCAGTCAGCAGTGTTTGTGGAGGGGTTTATTACAACAATTTATGGCCTTTAAATTCTAGTGAATGGGTCACATTTTTTGGTGGGGAGTCTGGGAACAACACACGACTACCTCAGATCTGAGGTCCTATGGGTGCTTCTGAGTCAAGGCATAGGAAACAGAATAAGTGTGTTGGATATTCCAAGAAAAATATTGATTTTACTCTCGGTGATTATCTAACCCTCTAAGGGATGGCATAAATGGGAAATAAAACCCTAGTCGGGAAAGCCTACGATTGTCAATTTAGTGAGAAGACACTAAAAGCTTGGGCTGCGACAAATTGGGATGAGATTTACAACCCTCCCCCAAAAATCAGTCGCGTGTCTAGAGGTTGGTTCATGCTTGTCTTTTCATAAAAATATCAGGCATCGGTGGTACTTCAAAAACGTTGGTTCATCGACTCTTCTGTGATCCTTTTGAAGCTTTAGAACTCTACCTTCAATGTTGCAAGCGAAAGGTTGGACTCCATACCTATTTGGGTATGGTTGTCGGGCCTTCCCCCTCATATTTAGAATTAAAAATTATTTCTAGCTATTGGGAATCATCTGTGGGAATTTTTAGCTGCAGATATGGGTTTCATAGATTCTGGGGAGATGTTGGTTGCAAGGATTCTAGTGTTATTAAACATCATAGAAGGGATAAAGTAATTTCTTAATTTTACAGATTTGGGAAGGACTAGAGTCCAAATCCTAGATTATGAAGGAGTACCTTTCCGTTGCAGGAGCTGCCATGAGTATGGGCACATTTTTAAAGATTGTAAATCCACTATGAAGGAGCACAAAAAAGATTGTAAATCCTCCAAGGACTTTGAGGATTCAATCATTTGTTATCAACTACACAACATAACAGTCTCCATTCCCAACTTAGATCATAGAGGGTTGGGTAAAAATCTGCAGATTCAGAAAAAAAAAGGGACGAGGTAGAAACTCCCATCTCTTCAAGGCACAATCCAGAGCATTGGTCGACATTGCTTCCAGATGAAAAAATTCAATTTTTTGGGCACTTAGAGAAATGAAAACCCTGGTAGGGATTCCCCAATGGAACTTGTTACCTTCAATTGCAATGGTTTGGCAAGTTCCCCAAAAACATCCGCACTAAAGAGGTTGGTTTTGGCAAACCAACCGGATTTTGTTCTCTTACAAGAAACTCTAGCAGACGAAGACACAGCTACCAAGATTCTTTACGCCCTCTTCCCATGATGGTATTTTGTGGGTCTGGATGCCAGAGGTAGATTGGGGGATTAGTCATTGGATGGATATCTCAAAGAACCAAACTTTTAAACTCATGGGAATTCGACTCAAGCTTAGGCAGATATTTTATGGTGGAAGGGATCAGAAAGGAGCTCATAATAATTAATGTTTACGGCCCTCATACAAACCGAAGCACCTTTTGGGTAAGCCTGCTTGGTAAAGATATTTTTAATAACGACCTCAAAATTCTGGGGGGAGATCTAAATTTCTTCTTGAGGGAAGTTGAAAGTTGGGGCCCCTCAGCCCACCCACACAACCAAGCAGGTTTCTTTAGTCACCTCCTAGCCTCTAATGGACTTATTGATATAGCCCCCTTAAATTTTTTACCCATTTGGAGGAATATGAGGGTAGGGGAGGCTCGTATTGCAAAAATTTTGGATCGTTTTTTTATATCTTAAACTTTAGCGATGCTTACTTTCCAATTTCGTTAATGGATTGGTAGTGGAGGCGAATCATATCATTCCACAGTTTGGTTTGAAATGGAAGGAGGCCCTCAAAATCCAACAACCCCTTTTAAATTCAACTCCTCTTGGTTGAAAGATGAAAGTTTCCAGCAGTTGGTCAAGTAAAATTGGAGTAACATAAGGGATATAGAAGGCACTCTGGCAGGTGTCCAATTTGCATCAAATATTAAAAGAATAAAAAAACTAGCTATCCCTTGGGAAAAAGCAAAACATAAAACAGAGGAAAAGGAGCTCCAAAGCATTGAGGGTCAGCTGAGGCTTATACAAGAAGATTTAGAGATAGGTTTCATGACATATTTGGCTCATGAAAATTTGAAAAGGATGGAATACAGGTGTAGACTATTGTTGGTGGAACAAGAGGAAACATGGAGGCTAAAAAGCAGAGCTATATGGTTAGAAAACGGAGATGAAAATACAAAATTTTATCAAGCCTATGCAAAAGGGAGGAATGCTGAAAACATCATATGGAGTTTAAAGGACCAAGAGGGAAGATCCATTACTTCCTTTGAAGATATAGCAGATATGGGCAAAAACCACTTTCAGTCTTTATTCAAAGCGAACAAGAATGTAAATATCGTAGAAATCATAAAGGTGGATTTATATCTCCCAAGTTTTGTGAATGAACAAGGGAATCAAGATTTATTTTTCGAAGTCATAGAAGAGGAGGTTAAAGAAACTCTACAAAGATTTTAGAAGGATAAAATCCCTGGTCCAGATGGATGGACAATAAAATTTTTCATGGGGTTTCTAGATCTGATTGGAACGGATCTATTAAAATTTATCGAGGAATCTTGTATCAATGGTAGAATCCATGGACCCTTCAAAACTACTTTTATCTCCCTCATTCCTAAGGTAAATGATTCTTAGACTTCTGATGACTTCAATCCAATCTCATTGTGTAATTGCATCTACAAAATTATTTTCAAAATCATAGCTCATCGACTTAAGCCTTTTCTATCCGAGGTCATTTCCAAGGAACAATTTGGGTTTTTAGAAGGGCAACAGATACATGAGGCAATAGGGTAGCTCAAGAAGGTATACATAGTATAAAAATTGCAAGATCTAAGGGAGAAATCCTAAAAAATGATCTTTCAAAAGCCTATGATAGAGTTAATTTGGCATATATTCATCTTCTTCTTACTCACCTCGGCTTTCAAGTCCCATTTATAAAATGGGTGATGGCATACATATCCTCGATATCCTTTGTAGTTCAAATCAATAGGGAAACCTCCCCCTTTTGTTGGCATGTTTACAAGAAGAGTGTGCTTATCATTGATGGAAAGAATAGAAGGCGGAGCAGAAGGCGAGAAATATCAGGAGGAAGAGCTACAGTGGTCGTTGGATCATTCTAAGTGGAAGGACAGGATAAGATAGAAGAGGAGCATCGAAGATAGATCAAGCCATTGATATAAGAACATTATCGACGAACAAAATTTGCTTCTCGTCAAAATTTGTGAGGAGGTTATAGTTCATGGAATCTCACTTCGAGAGAATTGGCAACTTGAAAGTCAAATTACCTGAAGCCCGAAATCCAAAATCAATAAGGACCATCGGATTTGGAGAAAATGAGATGAATGTTAGATCAGGGAGAACCATGTTTACAGACCATGTCTGCAAGGACATGTGGTAGACCAAGTTGGTAGACCACGTCAGCAAGGAAACATGGCGTAATCAAACAATGATAAGTGTCAAGTTGAATCAACATTTCATGTACGTGAAAATCACGAATCTGAGTGACACATGGAAACTACTCGGCTTGTGACACATCATCAAGTGACATAAGTAAGTTACACCACTTCAGGAGTTTTACTTCGGCATTACCACCAACACTTGCCCAAAGTCCCAAAGTCCTGAAAGTCGAAGTCCCAAAGTGGACACGAAATGTCTGATCTGAAGATCACTTCGGGAGCATTCTCGATTGTCGATCTAATACAGTGGAAGGATAGTGTAAGTGGAATTATTAACCGATAGGAAATGGTCTCCACCACTTATGACTTACTCAATAGGTGATCACTTTGAAGGAAAATGGAGCAGTGATTAGCCTAAAGTCCCAAAGTCTCGAACGCCGAAGACCTGAGGGTCAAAGAAGATCCAGGCCATCGAGCTAGTGATGGAAGTGAAGTTGGCATTTGAAATCCCTGAAGCATGAAGAGACAAAGGAGTTGAGGACCACTAATTTGTAGGAGGACACACGTCAACAGATCATGAAATTCAGGTACGAAATACTCCGGAGGAAAGGAGAGAGTGAAAGCGTCGAAGCCCCAAAGTGAATATTGACTGTTGGTTGAGAAGGGTGCCAAGGGCCATCGATCTGGTCTTGGTAGAAAGTGTCGAAGTCCCGAAGTAGACTAGAGCCATTTATTTGAGGAGGAGACATGGTAGGAATCTATGGACTCTAGCTAAAATTATTTTGGGAGAGCATGAAGGTTGAAAATTGAAATCACTGAAGCCCAGAGTAGTG
Organism: Picea mariana; assembly: GCA_032191745.1. Taxonomy (NCBI): domain Eukaryota; kingdom Viridiplantae; phylum Streptophyta; class Pinopsida; order Pinales; family Pinaceae; genus Picea; species Picea mariana. The sequence goes on from JASDQU010241458.1 coordinate 27,076, forward strand.
AAGCAGATATCGAACGCTGATCAAGAAAAGGGACATGCATTAGTGAATTGTCAACTCTGGAAGATTGATGTACGAAGGAAATCAAGGTTTGAGAGTTGAAACTCCTGAATCCTGGACCATGCAATAAGTCGTATCCGTTGATTTGTAAGGGAGCTACTTGTCAACAGATCGTGGAGATTTGGGATCATGCGTGGAAGGAGGAAAGAAGGAAAATAACAATCATTGATCAAGAGGCATCACCAAGGGATTGGAGATCAATGGTCATGCTCAATTGTGGGGTCAAAACATGCTTGGGTCTTAATTTTTCTTGAGTGGGCCGTAATCAAAACCACAGTATCACCAAAGGCATACGTGGAGCTGTATAGTGAATTGTGGGGCGAAAAGAGGGTTTCCCTCAAACTGCCTTTGTTTGCACTCACAATCGCGTGGTCACGCGATATCATCACCCAAGGTCACATCAACAGAATATAGGGGAAGGAGATAGCACTTCTAGGCTCCACATCGGAGGTTACACATTGAAAAGTAAAAAAGGCCTCTGCGTGTATAATCCAACGATGCATATCAAACATAATCTGATCGAAGGGTTGCTTTTTCACTTCATGGTTTCTTGATCAATTACGATTCAATTACATTAACTAAATCATTGTTCCCGAGCATTTTTTAGATTCCTTACTTGAGTGTTGGAGATGCGGAGTGTAACGGATGATGAGAGCAGGAATAAAAGTAAAATGATGTGACCGAGAGATGTTGTTGTTTCTTTGTAAATCAAGTTTGATAGTTATTCACATAGGTAGAAGGAAGCCAAGCATATGTGAGAAAGTGAAGAAGGGAGGCATAGCACATAGAATGGACATGGCACATAGAGCATAAAACATAGAAGAACAAAAAACACAAAAAAAATGTGAGAAGGAAGACACTGATGCAGGCATAGCAAAGCAATGTAGCATAACAATGATGAGACTAGTAAGCCATTGATAAATATTGTATCACTGTAATAAATTTAAGAAAGAAAATATTTATATCTCAGTGTGGTAGGGTGGTGCTAGGGAGGATTGTTTTCCTTAGAGTTTCAAGTGTGTGCTTGAACACATGGAGTTGTAGCTTCCCTCTGGTTGCAGCCAAAAAAACCAAGGTGGTAGGGTGGTGCAAGGGAGAACCATTGTTCTCTGCTATATAGGTTGGTGCCTCTACGACTGGAAGTTGGTGCTTCCATCCAGTTGATGCTGGAACACTTAGGAAGTTAATACTTCCTTCTAGTGGGTGCTAGAGAAACTAGGGAGTTGGTGCTCCCAACAAGTTGCAGCTTGTAAAATAGAGGTGGTAGCCTCACAAAGAGTTGGTGCTCATAAGAATGATAATGTACAGAAAATAAAGACTACTTATCATATTAAGAAGAAGAGGTTTTCTCCCTTAATGGCTTTCCTCAGGAATATTTGTCTCTATATACTTCATGTGTGTGATTGATGTTGAATACTCTATTGCTTACTTCCCTAAATTATTGTGATCATCATTGAGTGTTTTGTAATGAGTTTAAATTGGGTATAATTGTTTAAGCACAGTAACAACTGATTAAACCCCCCCCCTCTCAGTTTTCTAACAATTGGTATCAGAGTTGGTTCCTTTTATCTAAGGGTAGATCCTAGAGATTAAACATGACTATCCATGAAGGAACTTCAACCAATAAGGCCCCCTTGTTCAATGGAACAAACTTTGCCTTCTAGAAAGTTAGGATGAGAACCTACATAATGGCTTTAGGTGCAGATGTCTGGGATGTGGTAGAGACTGGTTATGTAAAGTGATTTGTACTAGCTTCTAAGGATGACAAGCTAGAATTCAGCTTCAACGCTAAGGCTATGAATGCTATTCTAAGTGGGCTTGCAGAAGCAAAATTTGTAAAATTTATGCACTTAGAATCTGCCAAAGAAATGAGGGACAAACTCCTTAGTAGTTATGAAGGTAATGAGAAGGTAAAGGACGCCAAGCTTCAAACCTACATATTATAGTTTGAATAGCTAAAGATGAAAGATGATGAAACTATTGGGAAGAACTTTCTGAGAGTTTAAGAACTAGTAAATGCAATGAAAGGACTTGGTCAAAAAATTGAGGAAGCCTCTTTAGTTCAAAATATTTCAAGATCTCTCCCTGATAGATTTAATCCAAAAGTTTCTGCAATAGAAGAACTGAATGATATTAAAATTCTGCCTATTGACCAACTCCTAGGAACTCTGATTGCTTATGAAATGAGGATAGGTAAAGATAAATCCACCTATATATAAGCATCATTTAAATCAGATAAGAATGAGGATTCTGAGCCTGATGAAATTGAAGCAAAATTCATGAGAAAACTAAAGAAAGGATTAGGTAAGTACCAAGGCAAGTTGCCCTTCAAATGTTTTAATTGTGGAAGGATAGGTCACTTTTGATATAATTTTCCACACAAGAAGAAGGGCCAAAACTCTGAAGGTGAAGAGAAGTACAAATCCAAGAGATTTAGTAAAAAGAAAAGTTTGTGTAAACAATGATGACTCTTCAGGAGACACAGATAGTGATTATTCTTGTGAATATAAGGTTAATGACTTTATGATTATGGACAAAGAGGATTATGATTGTAAAATCACATGAAGTGATGTTAATGATGAATAAGTTGTGGTTGACTTGGAAGGAGAACTGATCAGTTCCCTAGAAGAAATTGCTAGACTCAAATTTAAGAAGAAAAAGAAAAAACAATTGTTGATATAGTTCGAGAAAGAGAGTAAAAAACATGATGAATACTTTTCCCTGCTAAAAGTGGAATTAGAAGAGTCAAATAAAATAGAGGACATTCTGAAACATCAATTATTAGAGAAGAAGGAAAGATGTGAAGCCTTGGAAGAAGAAGTAGTAAAAACCAGAAAAGAGATGGAGAAGTTGAAAGCATTGTATCTCCAAAATCTTCCAAGAATTAAAGCCTAATAAGAACTAAATGACATTATGAGAAAACAAATATCTCCTTTGTTGAATACTATTTTAGGCTATGTAAGTGGTTCAAGCAAAAAAGAGGCATAAAGCAAAGAGCCAGTAAAGATGATCAAGTTCCAAGTCAGCAGACAATCACACCATGTGAGTACTCTACCACCAAAAGCTAATAAAGACAAGATGATCCCTGATAAAAAACAAAGATATCCGAAGATGGAGCAAAAAATGCCAAGAAGAAGGACATCCTTCAGGTACCAAATTTTCTTCCATGGTTACTGCTTTTACTGCTTTAATTTTGTCCATAAGATTGCAAATTGTCAAATTAAGTTTAGAGACATGCAATTGAGGAGATAAAGAAATAAACAATCTTTGCAACATATAACTAGATAACCAATGAGTAGACAAAGTTGCACCAATCAATTTGACCTATTTGTTGGATCATGTTGTCATTGATGTCAATGGTTTGTCATTGATGCCAATGGTTTGCTTATTTGGGATATTGTTGGATCATATGTCATTGATGTAAATGATTTGGTTTGATTGATGTCAAGTAATTGATTGATATGATGCCCTTGATGAGAATAATCTATTTCCAAGTGGAAACCAAATGATAAAGATGGATCATTGATATGATGCTCTTGATGAAGATGGATCAATGAGTTGTCATTGATACATGATGCATAGTTGATATATATGATGCAGTGGTGAATCATTATTGTCTTATCATGGTTGATAAGGTGCACAAATGGATGAACTCCTAAGTGGTCCCCTTATGGTTAAAGCCCTCATGGGAATATGCTTTACGGATTGAGTTATCCTAGGAGAATGGTTGGAGGACCCACACTTGTATGTGGAATAATGAGATGAAGATCAATGAAGTTGTTGGTGAAACTATCCTATATAGATAGTGCTTGTCATGTCATTTCTGGTGGTATGTGGAATGTCACATAACTCCTCACGGTTTGAGAGTTATGCCCTTATGAAATTGGAGGACCCCCATATGATGGCTTGAAGCCCCAAAAGGTCAAAGAAGTAAAAGTGATTGAAAAGAAGAAATCATTATTTAAATGATAAAGTAAAGTGACAAAATCAAGATGGATTATTTAAATAATAAAGAAAAGTGACAAAATCAAGATGGAATATTTAAATGATAAAGTATTGGAGAACTTTCCATCCATGGAAAGTGGTTAACCCTAAAATAAGGAAAATGGGTTAAGTAACCTAGAAATGGGTTAAGTAAACTAAAAATGGGTCAAGTGACCTAGAAGATGAAAGTATAAATAAGAAGCTAGGATCTCTTGTAAAATGCACATTTTGATAAGAATCCCTTTTTGTGGTTCAATGGAGAGCTTCTTGGTAATATCTTTTGGAGTATTGATGGAGAGCTTCTTGTGAGAGAATCTTATTGGTGTGGATCTCTTGAGCATGATTGAAGATCTATTCTGAGGAAGAGAGCGAGAGGAGGATCTCATGGACGCATCAAAGTTTCGGCAATATCGGATATCTTGATGACAAAAGTCTCAGAGTCATAGAAAACCCTATTTTCTGATGCCCACACGGGCTGTATGTGTATAGGGTGCATGTACATGCGAGCTGGCTGTTTATAGGGTGAGTGTACACGTGGGATGACTGTGTACAGGGAGCGTGGACTGAATAAAATCATGGAGATTTTTGTTTGATCTGGTGCCAAGCTCTTGGATGATGAGGCAGGTTCCAGATCTGCATTCTATGGCCTCAGATCTATCACTAAAACACTGGTATGGTTATATTATTGTCTTGATATATGTTATTGTTTGATATGTTGTGAATGCTTAGGGAATTCTTGGTATGGCTTCTATGATGTGGCTCAATTTGGTTGATTTGATGGATGGAGTGAGCAACACTCTTGTGATTCAATAGTAACATGATTGCTATGGTATACTAGCTATTTATACATGATTGATATAACATTCATATTGATTTGATGTGGAGCATGAGCAAGCTATTGGAGAGCTTGGATGTGTTGTGACTGGCTATGGGTCAGTTTGGACAGTGGAAGACATAAGAGAAAGTGATTGCAGGTTGCAGAGGATTTGGGCATGTTGCTCAGAAGCATATGTTTGTTGCATTATACATTGGTCGCGTTCACACGTGGGCTATAGTGAGCCAGGGCGCGTGCACACGCGGGCTGCACTACTGATAGGTCGCGTACCTATTGACAGATTGATATCTGTTGAGGATTGTTGCCTCATCTCAGTTGGTGCTGAGGGTGTAAGCTGAGTCTTGCATTATAGAGCCGGTGCTCTTGTAGAGCTGTACTCTATTCAGTTGTTGCTGATAAACCCCAAGGATTGTAGTCCGTAATAAAAATAAAATTGTACATACATCTTGTGTTCTTTGTGTTCATTGTGGTGATGACTTGTTGATGATATATTGTTGATATGTGCTC
>JASDQU010241458.1:32558-45399 GCA_032191745.1 Picea mariana
TTGAATGCAATGATGATAATGATGAATTTTTCTCTACAAGTGAAGAAGAAGATGTAGATATAGTTTGTGTAAAGTTTGATGGTATTTATCACATGAAAAGAATAGAAGGAAATCTATTAAAACTTCAAAAGGAAATTGAAGAGGGTTTATACATGTATAGGAGTGACCATTTTTATACACACTATAACCATCTTTCGGATAACACTAAGAAGTTTCTTAGGAGAAGTCTAAGGCACATATTGAAGTTAAAAGAAATGATCAAGGAACAAGAAGAGAGCAGCAAGACTAAATTAGAAGAAAAGGAAGAACAGATCACAAGACTAAAATATGGAAAAGAAGACATGAATATAGATGAAGAGATTAGTAAAAGTTTTGAAACTATTGTCCATCCCAAGACCCAAATTGAAGAAGCCAAAAGAATAGAGGAACTATTGAAGAATCAAATAATTGAAAAGGAAGAGTCATGTTGTAAGCTAGAAGCTGAAATCGTTGACCTTAGAAAGAAGGTAGAGAATTCAAACAAATTCTTGAATAGCTCACGAATCTTGGATGAGATCTTGGAAAGTCAAAGACCATCTTGTGATAAATCAGGTCTTGGATACAAAGGAGAGAATACACATGCCTAAGCAAGAACCTTAGAGAAGCATGAGGTAAGTCCATCAAAGAAGGAAGACAATGTTGCGAAACAACCATCTACATAAGGCAAAGAAAATTTCAAAAGAACAAAGAAAGGAAGAAATCAAGAAGCCATTCTTGAGACACCAAAGCAAAGGTATGAACGTGTTTTTCATGGGTATTGTTATTCATGTAATGGATATGGTCACAAAGCTTTTGAATGTAGATCTTATGAAAGGAGATATAATGGAAGATTCTATAACACCACAAGGTGTTGGATATGTGATCAAGTAGGACATATTGTTGTTCACTGTAACTCTATGAGATGCTACATATGTAGTGGATTTGGCCACAAATCCTAGGAGTGTTGGAACACAAGAAGAAATTCCATGATGAGGACTTCACATAGCATGGCTAGAAGAAGGAATGAAGTAAGAAAGGGAGACATCTTTGAAAAGATGGATACTCAGAGCTCAAGTTCTGAAGAGAAGGGTCATCTACAAAAGTGGGTGAAGAAGACAGAGCAGCCAGATCAGAATGAAAGATTGAAGGGAAGTTAAAATGTGCCATCTACTAATGCACACGTGGGTAACAGTGGTGACAGTCATGTCTCCATGCATTCTGACCTTGAATAGGTCGCGTACACACGTGCTCAGTTGTGCAGCAGGTCGTGTGTCTGTTGTAAAGCCTTGGGGAAAACGCAATGCACATGGCTTGGAGTTTGATGTGATGGTATAACTCTGTATTGGAGAGTCTGACATTGTTTATTGCAAGTTCTGGCACTGTTTGTTGCAGTTTTTCATGGTTCTAAGTGATATCACACAAGGTTATGATATAAAATAAATCTTGGGTGCATGGCACTAACCCAAGAGTATGGATTGATGTTGATCAAATGCTCATATATTGGATTATGTAAAATAATCTGGTGGTGTACATGGCTAGTACATCTTATGATTGGTAGATGCACATTGGTTGGATCATATTGGTAGATGCACATGGTTGGCATATTGGTAGATGCACATGTTTGGCATAATTGATGTTGGCATATGGTGGATACATTTCATTGATGGTATCTTTTGGAACATTGTTGATGTACATGGGTGTTGTGCATGGTGGACACATTTTTGGTACATGATGTACTTGGTGGATATATTGTTCATGATTCTCTATCTCATTGATGACATATATTTTGTTTAATGATTTATTTTATGGCACAAGTTTGATGCATGAACAGGTCCAAGGATCGTCATATGGTAGCATATTTTTCATCTTGCAGAGAAGAAAGGGGGAGACATACCCTTAAGGGGACTCATTCTTCTTCCCATGATCCTAGGAGGAGATATTTATCAGATACATACCTAGAAAATAGCCCTATATTTGAAGAAAGAGCACAGAGGCATAATTCTAGGAGGAGCGATGGTCACAGGGGAAGTATGTTCGATGTATTTTTCATCATTACATCAGATTGATATCCCTTGTTCAAAAGGGGAGAGATTATATAGTGGCAACAAGATAGGGGGAGCAGCCCCAAAGAGGAGAATGGCCCTTTGCCATTGATGTCAAAGGGGGAGAGATAATCACATTGATGTGATTGATGTCTATTGATGAGAGATATTGATGCGGAGAGATAGTCACATTGACTATTGATGTAGAGCATGCCTTGTCTACATGTTGACATCAATAATTGGTAATTGGAGTTGACATCAATGTTGGTATTGCCATCAATGCCAAAGGGGGATATTGTTGGATCATGTTGTCATTGATGCCAATGGTTTGATTATTTGGGAGATTGTAGGATCATATGTCATTGATGTAAATGGTTTGGTTTGATTGATGCCATTGATTGATGTCAAGTAATTGTTTGATATGATGCCCTTGATGAGAATAATCTATGTCCAAGTGCAAACCAATCGATAAATATGGATCATTGATATGATGCCCTTGATGAAGATGGATCAATGAGTTGTCATTGATACATGATGCATAGTTGATATATATGATGCAGTGGTAAATCATTATTGTCTTATCATGGTTGATAAGGTGCACAAATGGATGAACTCCTAAATGGTCCCCTTATGGTGAAAGCCCTCACGGGAAGACGCTTTATGGATTGAGTTATCCTAGGAGAATGGTTGGAGGACCCACGCTTTTATGTGAAATAATGAGATGAATATCAATGAAGTTGTTGGTGAAACTATCCTATATGGATAGTGCTTGTCATGCCATTTCTGGTGGTATGTGGAATGTCACATAACTCCTCACGGTTTGAGAGTTATTCCCTTATGAAGTTGGAGGACCCACATATGATGGCTTGAAGCCCCAAAAGGTCAAAGAAGTAAAAGTTATTGAAAAGAAGAAATTATTATTTAATTGATAAAGTAAAGTGAAAAAATCAAGATGGATTATTTAAATAATAAATAAAAGTGACAAAATCAAGAAGGAATATTTAAATGATAAAGTATTGGAGAAATTTCCATTCATGGAAAGTGGTTAACCCTAAAATAAGGAAAATGGGTTAAGTACCCTAGAAATGGGTTAAGTAACCTAAAAATGGGTCAAGTGACCTAGAAGATGAAAGTATAAATAAAAAGCTAGGATCTCTTGTAAAATGCAGATTTTGATAAGAATCCCTTTCTGTGGTTCAATGGAGATCTTCTTGGTAATATCTTTTGGAGTGTTGATGGAGAGCTTCCTATGAGAGAATCTTATTGGTGTGGATCTCTTAAGCATGATTGAAGATCTATTCTGAGGAAGAGAGCGAGAGGAGGATCTCATGGATGCATCAAAGTTTCGACAATATCGGAGATATCGACGACAAAAGTCTCGGAGTCACAGAAAACCCTATTTTCTGATGCCCACACGGGCTGTCTGTGTATAGGGTGCATGTACACGTGGGCTGGCTGTGTATAGGGTGAGTGTACATGCGGGCTGACTGTGTACAAGGAGCGTGGACTGAATAAAATCATGGAGATTTTTGTTTGAGTTGGTGCCAAGCTCTTGGATGATGAGGAAGGTTCTAGATATGCATTCTATGCCCTCAGATCTATCACTAAGACACTGGTATGGTTACATTATTGTCTTGATAGATGTTATTGTTTGATATGTTGTGAATGCTTAGATCATTCTTAGTATGGATTCTATGATGTGGCTCAATTTGGTTGATTTGATGGATGGAGTGAGCATCACTTTTTTGATTCATTAGTAACATGATTGCTATGGTATACTAGCTATTTATACATGATTGATATAGCATTCATATTGATTTGATGTGGAGCATGAGCAGGCTATTGGAGAGCTTGGATGTGTTGTGACTGGCTGTGAGTTAGTTTGGATAGTGGAAGACAAAAGAGAAAGTGATTGCAAGTTGCAAAGGATCTGGGCATGTTGCTCAGAAGCATATGTTTGTTGCATTATACATTGGCCGTGTTCACACGTGGGCTGTAGTGAGCCAGGGCACATGCACACATGGGCTGAACTACTTACAAGTCGTGTACCTATTGACAGATTGATATCTGTTGAGGATTGTTGCCTCATCTCAATTGGTGCTAAGGGTGTAAGCTGATTCTTGCATTATAGAGCTAGTGCTCTTGTAGATTTGTACTCTATTCAGTTGTTGCCGATAAACCCCAAGGATTGTAGTTCGTAATAAAAATAAAATTGTACATACATCTTGTGTTCTTTGTGTTCATTGTGGTGATAACTTGTTGATGATATATTGTTGATATATGTTGTTGATATGTGCTCACATCTAACTGATCATAAATGGCAACAATGGGTAATGAATAAATGTTGAATGCTAACTGATGAGTTTTTGTGCAAGAGGGAATTCTTGGGAAAAAGAGTCCCACACTCATTCACCCCCCCTCTAAGTGTGGTAGGTGTGTCCAACACTATTGAACAATGAGGTCGAATTCCATAACTTTCATAAATTCAGCCACAAAGTTGCAAACTGCCATATGAAGAATTACAAAGTAGATCCAAGGATAAAACCCTTAGCTAGAAATGCCAGGACATGGAAAAATAAAGATAGTGAAAAATGTGGTCTAGTACTTTCAGCTCAAAAACAAAAGGACCACTAGTATATAGACAATGGATGTTCCAAGCACATGACTAGAGACAAGGATAATTTTATGTCTATAAGTAAAAGAAAAATAAGAAATGTGACCTTTGGAAATGATGAACCAGGTAAAATCAAGGGTAAAGGGATGGTGAGTTTGAGTAATGGAAAAGGAAAATCCTAGGATGTTCTGCTTGTATATGGGCTGAAACATAATTTTCTCACTATAATTCAAATGTGTGATAGAGGATGTGAAGTGGTGTTCACTTCCAAAGATTGTAAGATAAATTCTGTAAACTCATGACAAGTGGTGGCTAAAGGCATAAGGACAGATAATAATTTATATGTGTTGAAAGAAGATAGAGAAGAGTGTCATCTAAGAAAACATGATGAAATCTGGTTATGGCATAAGAGACTTGGACATCTAAAATTTGAACACTTAATCAAGCTCAAAAATATTGAGGCAGTAAAAGATCTTCCAAGAATATCAAAGCCACAAGATTCTGTGTGTAAACCCTTCCAAGTAGGAAAGCTAACTAGGACATAGTTTAAATCCAAGAGCTCTAATTCAACAGAGAAACCACTCCAATTAGTTCATATGCATCTATGTGGACCATCAAGAAAGGAAGGCACAGGGAAGGAAAACTACTTCATTTTGGTCATTGATGATTACTCCAGACTCACTTGGGTTGCTTTTCTCAAAGAAAAAGCTGAAGCATTTGAGAAATTTAAAATATTTAAGGCTTTAACTGAGAATCAAACTGGCAATAGGTTAAAGGAAGTAAGATCAGATAGAGGATGAGAATTTATGTCAAGTGATTTCAAGGAGTTATGTGATAAACATTTGATCAAGAGAGATTACACAATCCCAGGAACTCCACAACAAAATGGAGTAGTTGAGAGGAAAACCAGAACAATTCAACAAATGGCCAGGTCAATGATGAATGAGAATAACATTGATCAATCCTAATGGGTAGAAGCAATACACACATCGGTCCATATTCTTAACAAAGCCCACCTCAGACCACACAGTGACAAGACACCTTATGAACTGTGGTATGGAAGACTCGCTTCAATCAAACACTTCAAATTCTTTGGGAGTAAGTGCTACATAAAGAATAATAATGAAAACCTTGGCATGTATGATGATAGGGTTGATGAAGGTATCTTCTTAGGATATTCTACCAATAGTAAAGGATATAGATTCTTTAATAAAATATTGTATAAATTAGTTGATTGCATTGATTTAAAGGTTGATGAAGGAGTCCCAATAAGAGAGGTGAGAAATATTGAGTTTGCTAAAGAGGACACAGCTGAAGATGAAGATGAACATGTCCAAGAATCAGAAGGATAAGACTCTAATTTAGATACAAATACTCTGCAGGACTCAAACCAGGAGATCAAGACAAAGACACCCTCCAGATTTATTAGGAAGAATCATCCTGAACATCAGATAGTTGGTCATATAAACCAAGGATTTCAGACAACAAAGGAGTTTAATAATGTCTCATAAAAATCTCAGAATGCCTTTCTGTATTTTCTTGAACCTAAAGACTTTAATCCAACCAGCTAATATGACCATTGGGTTAAAGACATGAATGATGAACTTGACCAGATTGAGAAAAACAATACTTGGGAGATGGTTCTTAGACCTGAAGTTAAAAATGTCATAGGTTCCAAATGGGTCTTTAAGAATAAATTGAATGAGCATGGAAAAGTTGTCAGGAATAAAGAAATATTGGTCTGTAAGGGCTATGCCCAAATTGAAGGAAAAGATTTTGATGAAACCTTTGCACTAGTGGAAAGATTGGAAGCCATCAGAATGTTTCTTGCCTATGCATGTCATAAGAAGTTTAAAGTCTATCAAATGGATGTCAATTCAGCTTTTCTAAATGGATATATAAAAGAAGAAGTCTATATGGAACAAACATAAGGTTTCCAACTATCAGATAACCCTAACTTTTTCTACAAGCTAAAGAAAGCCTTATATGGGTTGAAACAAGATCCTCGTGCCTGGTATTACAGACTGGATAAGTATGTTCTAGAAAAAGGGTTCAAGAGAGGAATAGTTGACTGCAACCTATATATCAAAACAAAGGACAATGATTTTCTCATTGTGTTGGTCTATGTAGATGACATCATCTTCGAAAGTAATAATGCTTCATTGGTACAATGGTTTGCTTCTGCCATGCTGTCTGAATATGAAATGTCTATGATAAGGAAATTGTCATTTTTTCTTTGTCTATGAATTACTCAGAGGTCTAAAGGAATATTTATTTCTCAAGAGATATATCTAAGATAAATGTTGAAAAGGTTTCAAATGGAAGATTCTACACCTATTAGTACACCTATGGTGGTTGGTTGTGTTATCCCCACTTTTCAGGGATAACTAGGAGATCATGTCTTGAGGCCCACAGGTCCTAGACATAGAGTACCGAGAGAAGGATTGACCTGAGGATGGACCTAAGGATGGACCTGGAGGGCCCACCTTTTCTTCTTCCATCATCTTTATCTTATTAGCAGCAACAACATCCATCACCATCAGTTTGGTCCTGTATCAAAAGAGGTTCTTGCTTCATGAGGTAAATAGTGAAGGTATCGTGGTATGTGTCACATTTGATCATTAAAACCATTAAATATATGCACCTGATTCCTTTTATTTCTAACGACTGCTTGGATCTTACATTTGCCCACTTGACCATGTTTGGGGGGATTGACAAGGTTCCCTAGCAAGCATGTATCTATAGGTTTTGGTTTTCCACTGGGGGGATTTCTAAAATCCATCATTCACTCCCATCAGAGCACCACCTTTTCATCTTAATTCCCGCTCACTTATCCCTTTCCCCTTGTCCAGGCATTAGGTTGACCTATTTTTAGGACTGCACCTTACCTCGTGGGAAGAAGGGGCTAAAGGCCCAAAAGGTAAGATCAAGCTGGTAAAAGATAAAATCCTAAGAATAAAACCTCAATATGATTCACCCAAGGATCCTCGAGAAAGCAATAAAAGGATTCTCAGCAAGAAACAAGAGGGACCCAGAAAAATATTAAAACAAGACCTAGTCAGAGGATAGTGGGTCTCATCACAAGCCAACCTATTAGGACCATGGGTACCTACAAGTATGACATTTCCACCATCTGGTTACCACACCAGGGCAGTGACTCTTGGTTGCATGGCCAAGGGAAAGGGAGTCTCATCATGACCCAACCTTCTCATCTCTGTGAAAGTACTTGTGGGTAACACTGTCAGCTCTAGTCACCATACCAAGGTAGTGTCCCCTGATTATCTCTTGAATAAAAAAAGCAAAAAAGAACAAAAGAATAAAAATAATAAAGGCGAGAATGGGCTTGGAAAAAATGCATCCGTGACAGGCACAACTCGCCTTCTACAAAGGCACCCACAGGTAACACTTTTGCATCCTTGGCCTTCACTACACCCACATGATTGGACATCCCCTAACCACATCACCCAGTTACATGGCTTGGATGAGGTCTTTTTGGGAACGTTCCTTTTCTTGTGGACACTAGTCCAATAGGACGCCTTGGCCTTTTCTCCAGACTTGTATTATAGGCTTCTGTAGCATCTTTGAGTTGTTGTCTGGTGTATTATGGATTTTGTGCATATGTTTAATAATATTGATAATGATATGTGATTGACATTTCTATGATCCCTGTGACTGATGAGCCCATGGAGGATGTAGCCTTTGATGTGCAGGACCATGCCCAATGGACAGGTACCATTTAGACTGGTACACATGGGGAGATGATCATTTCGAACCTCCATGGGGCTGAAGAGACCACCAAATGGATGTTGAGACCCCATCAGGGGGAAAAGACATGAAAGAGGTTGATTAGAAACTTTGCACCAGAGAAGAAGAGGACGTTCCACCACAGGCACTCTGACACAGCTGGACCTAGAGGGATTGACCCATTTTCAGTGGGACGTTGGATCTAGATGGCCTAGGACATAACCAGGAGTCTTATGACATCATCATGAGCATGTTGGCAGATGGACGGGGAAGTTGGCACGTGTGGCAGCTTGGAGGAGCCCAAGAAGGTTTAATGTCTTGCTTCAAGAGGCTGTACTTTCCCTAATAGGGGATAACATCACCCTAGAAAAGGGTGGTGTCTTACCTTTTGCTTGATTAGGGTTTAGATTTCACAATTTAATGCAAAAATAGTATGATTTGATATTATGGCCTTATTGGCCTTTTACCTGACCTAAAATGTAAAATTAGGTCAAGGTTTTGTATAAATGAGGGATTTTAACTCTCATTTTTTCATCACTACTCATTCACTCCATAAGGAGGTCTGAAATGTGTGCCCTATCTTGGGTATTTGGCTAATTAAGTGAGGTGCACTTGTTGAAGGAAGACATTTTTGGCATTCTATGGTGTTTCTCTTGAAGGAAGGTGTTACAACTAGGGTTTGCATGGTTATTTCTTGGTGAATTGTAAGTATTTTTCTGCAAATCTTCTTGATTGAATGGTTGTAGTTTAATTTCTTGCATATGTTTATGAATATTTCTGAATCAAAACCCTAGGGGACAAGCACACAAGTAGGTCATTGTCTCATGTCCCCTGATAGAGAAATCTTTAGCCATTGTTGAGGAAAGAAAGAGCCTAGCCATAGCTACACTCCTATTTCCTCTTCCTATTTGCCAGCCGTACTATTTTGAAGCCAAGAAGAGTGAGACATACCTAGCCTAGGTTTAATACACTAGGGCCGTACTCTTTCTAGGGTTTGCTAAAAGGCCTTGCTGTAGCAACACCTTATCTCATCAAACCCTTTTTTTTTTTGGTTATATACTTTATTCTTGAGCTAGCCATTATTCTAGGAAAGAGGAGAGAGCACGAGGCCTTGTTGTAGCAACACCGGAGTGAGACTCTCTCCCCTAGGGTTTTGATTTTGAGGTCTTTCCTTATAAACACCTCAAAACTCTTCCCTTTAGTCCTTAAAATATTTGCCTCCTTCAACTCTTGTGTCCTTCACCTTTGACTCCATTAAAACCTANTTTTGGTTATATACTTTATTCTTGAGCTAGCCATTATTCTAGGAAAGAGGAGAGAGCACGAGGCCTTGTTGTAGCAACACTGGAGTGAGACTCTCTCCCCTAGGGTTTTGATTTTGAGGTCTTTCCTTATAAACACCTCAAAACTCTTCCCTTTAGTCCTTAAAATATTTGCCTCCTTCAACTCTTGTGTCCTTCACCTTTGACTCCATTAAAACCTAAGGCATTGATCTAAATTCATTTAACGTTGAAGTGAAACACTGATCACAACACTCTCAAAACTCTTTGAATTTAAAACCCTAACTACTCTAACCCTAGTTTTTGACATCATAATTGGTTATTTCATCTTTAATGCAACAACGTTTTGTTTAAGAGCAATTGAATGATGGTTTAAGCATTATTTGAATAAGGTGTTTATTGGTTACATTGAATGCTACATTGTTCCAATATTTATTGGTGAAGTGTTATAACTTTTCATTGATATTAATAAACATTGACTTCATCAACATTTATTTCTAATTTCTTATATGTATTATCAGATAGTCTTATGAAGTGCTAACCCATTGAAATATCTTGCAAATATCAGTTTGTTGTTTCTTTGTTCCAGGGAGGTACATTTCTTTGGGGGTTTTACTTCATTATTGGCCTTTGGTCGGACTATCTGTTTGGGTGGTGACTTGTGAAGGGGGAAAACCTTATCTTTATCTTATTAGCCTTTTTCCTCTTCAAAATTCCAGGTCACCGGGGATGTCTACCCTGGGCCTAACCTCCCTAAAAAGAAAGAAACATCCCATTGTGGTGACATTGGGTGGGATTGGTTCCTATTACCCCAGTTTGGCCTTCTATCTTATAGCCTTTTATCCTAGCTACAAAGTGTGTGATAACATTTTGGCATCGTTG
This sequence comes from Picea mariana, assembly GCA_032191745.1. Lineage (NCBI taxonomy): Eukaryota > Viridiplantae > Streptophyta > Pinopsida > Pinales > Pinaceae > Picea > Picea mariana. Next base: position 43,139 of record JASDQU010241458.1, read on the forward strand.
TTGGGGTACACTGAGTCAAAACGTCTTCAGACAACACTTTTCGGTAAGCTTTGCCTCTAGAGCCTTTATCTTACAAGCTTACCCGGTGACTCCACTAGGGTGTTTTCCCTTTTCTTTGATAGTCTCAAGAAAACTATCTGGTGACTCCACTGATGATGAAGTCAACAATGAATTCACAATGGGATCCTAGGAACTACAATCCTTTAGACACGAGTAACATCCCAGGGTACCCTCAACAAATGCCCTTTGAATACATAAATTTGCTCCCTGGATTCACTGGTGGTGATAGAGAGAGAGATGACTATCACATGAGAAACTTCTGGAATTTCTTCCTATCCTACCTAGTCGATGATTAGGCTGAAGACGTGGTCATGAAAATTTTCTCTGTCACACTTTCTCATAATGAAAAAGAATGTATGATAACCTCCCCGATGCCAGCATCATAGCTATGGATAAATTCAAGGAAACCTTTCTTGAAAGATGGGGTATCCGGCTAGAAGACATTTGAGTACTATTAGAAGAACTCAAGCATATAAATCAAGATGAGGATGAAACTATCAGAGATTTATAGGATAGATTTGAGAACATGCTATATCAAATTCCTGAAAGTTATCATCCTGAGGAGAGATACCTGGTCCATCTCTTTACTCATGAACTTTTGGGGTATCTAAGTTTTCCTCTTAATGAAAGAACCCCAAGGACGCTCGATGAAGCTTACAACATGGCTGCAATAATCAAGGAGAAGGTCTCCTTGTTTGAGATAGGATGCCTCTTTACCTCAAGTACTCTCAATGGGGAGAGTTTGTTTACGCTTGAAAGCTTCATCGTTGATCTCCATGAAGAAGGGGAACAAACCACAGATCGACAAGGGAATGTTGAAGAAACAGATGAGGAGCCAGAACCCACTGATGAAGTATCAACATGCCCTCTTATTCTTGATGAAGCGATCCACAAGCCTTCTCCACCTGCACAACAACAAGAGGATATGGTTAGTTTCTTTCCTTTTTAGGATTTTGATGATACCTTATTTCATGATTCAGAGACTGATGGAGAAATGGAATCCCCAATTGAAGAGCATCTTCATTGTTGCATGACCAAATAAGAAAGGGATATTCATGAGGATAATACAGTAATGCATGTTAAAGATACCCAAGTCCTCGAAGCTCCACAAGAAGAAAAATTAAGTTACCCTCCTCTCCAAGATTCGGGTAATTGTCTACTTTATGATTTGGAAAAAGGGGAGGAAATGGGTGAGTTCTTAATGTTTCGAGCCCTCCATGTTATGATATTGATACTGACATAGATGATTTTGATGATTTCATACATGTTGGGAGACGTAGGTGGGATGCAGTTGGTTATGATATGGATCCCATCTATGACATGAAGATTCATCTCCAAGTGTTAGCTTTGCAATTATCACAACAAGATCTTGACCAGTGGCAACAGGGAGATGAGATTTTTACCGATGCTCCCCAAACACCCAAGTTTAACCAAGAACAATATTTGCCTGATGATTTTCGGTTTTACCTTGAGGCCTTTGATGATTACTCCTCCGAGCACTTAGATTTACCCTATAAGGATGACTATCAACCACCACTATGCTCATATTTTGATAGGAGTAAGGACATTGTTTTCCTAAAGAAGGGTCCTCATGACCTTTTTCTCCAGCTACCTATTATTACTTTGCCTTGTTGTTTCATTAAATGTATGGTTGGGAAGTATATCTTTTACATTGATTTTCCTCTTAGGAAAACCCTAGAATGCAAGGGTTGGTTGAAAACTATGAGTTCAAGTCTATCTTCTCCATGCTTCAACCTTCCCTTGAGAGTTTTCCAGTCCTCTACTAGATCTTTGCCGATCCCTTCCGGAGCTCCAGAGTGTGAAGATGTCCTAGGTAGCCAGTTTACCGACCCTTAGAGTCATTGTTCTGAACCCTGGACTTTTCATGACCCCTTCTAGAGGTGGATTGAGTGATTTCCTCATATATGGACTTGGAAATATTTTATCCCTCCCACCCGCCTCCATGAGTTAGACTTTGTGATTTCCAATGATATGGTATATGATCTAACCTATGTCATTTTTGTTCTTGATTTTTCACTGTTCTGGTTTATGATTAAGCACAGAGGCAGGTATTGTGGGACATTGCTGGATTGGATTCACTGGTTGTTTGACTACACCCAACATCTAGCAAATAGGTAAGTGCAGGTAAGTAGTTTGCTTTCACATTTACATCTATTGATTGTTTTCTTTCAGTATATATA
>JASDQU010241458.1:45490-73901 GCA_032191745.1 Picea mariana
TTTTGTTACTAATGCTTCTTTTGAGATCAAGCAAGTCTTTAGGTTATGCTAGAGATGTTGAGGTTCTCATGCGCTCTATGGTGAGCACATGTCCCCAAGTTGGAGCCAGATGTTATCCCCACTTTTCAGGGATAAATAAGAGATCATGTCTCGAGGCCCACAGGTCCTAGACATGGAGTACCGAGACCAAGATTGACCTAATCATGGCCCTAGAGAGCCCACCATTTCTTCTTCCATCGTCTTTATCTTGTCAGTAGCAACAACATCCATCACCATTAGTTTGGTCCTATATCAAAAGAGGTTCTTTCTTCATGAGCTAATTAGTTCAGGTATCATGGAATGTGTCACATTTGATCGTTAAAAACTTTAACTATATGCACATGATTCCTTTTATTTCTAACGACTACTTAGATCTTACATTTTCCCACTTGACCATGTTTGGGGAGATTGACAGGGTGCCCTAGCAACCCTGTATCTATAGGTTTTGGTTTGCCACTGGGGGGATTTCTGAAAAGCCATCGTCCGCTCCCATCATAACACCACCTTTTAATCTTACTTCCTGCTCACTTATCCCTTTCCCCTTGTCCGAGCATTGGGTTGACCTATTTTCAGGACTACACCTTACCTCATGGGAATAAAGGGCTAAAGGCCTAGAAGGTAAAATAAATCTGGTAAAAGATAAAATCCTAAGAATAAAACCTCGAGATGCTTTGCCTAGGGATCCCCGAGAAAGAAATAAAAGGCTCCTCAGCAAGAAACAAGAGGGACCTAGAAAAATAATAAAACAAGACCTAACAGTCAAAGGATAGAGCATCTCATCATGAGCCAACCTATTAGGACCATGGGTACCTAGCAGTATCACATTGCCACCAGCTGGCTACCATGCCAGGGCAATGAATATTGGTTGCATGGCCAAGGGGAAGGGGGTCTCATCACGAGCCAACCTTCTCATCTCTGTGAAAGTAATTTTGGGTAACACTATCATCTCTGGTCACCATGCCAAGGCAGTGTCCCCTGATTAGCTCTTGAATAAAAAAAACAAAAAAGAATAAAAGAATAAAGGCAAGAATGGGCTTGGAAAAATTGCATCTGTGACAGGTACAACTTGCCTTCTACAAAGGCACCCACAGGTAAAAATTTTGCATCCTTGGCCTTCACTGCACCCACATTCTTGGAAATCCCCTGACCACATCACCCACTTACATGGCTTGGATGAGGTCTTTTTGGGAACTTTCCTTTTCCTGTGGACACTAGCCCAATAGGATGCCTTGTCCTTTTCTCTAGACTTGTATTACAGGCTTGTGTAACATCTTTGAGCTATTGAATGATGTATTAGGGATTTTGTGCATATGTTTCATAATATTGATGATGATATGTGATTGAGATTGCTATGATCCCTATGACTAATGAGCCCATGGAGAGCATAGCCTTTGATGTGCAGGACCATGCCCAACAGACAGGTACCATTTGGACCGATACACATGGGGAGATGATCAGTTCATACCTCCATGGGGCTGAAGATCCCACCAGATGGATGTTGAGACCCCATCAGGGAGCATAGATAGGACATAGGTTTATTAGAAACTTTGCACTGGAGAAGAAGAGGACATTCCACCAGAGGCACCCTGACACAGTTGGACCTAGGGGGATTGACCCATTTTCAATGGGACGTTGGCTCTAGATAGCCTAGGACATCACTAGGAGGCTTATGACATCATCATGATCATGTTGGTAGATGCACAGGAGATTTGGCACGTGTGGTAGCTTGGAGGACCCCAAAAAGGGCTAACGTCTTGCTTCAGGAGGCTACACTTGCCCTAATACGGGCTAACGTCACCCTAGAAAGGGGTGATGTCTTACCTTTTTCTTGATTAGGGTTTAGATTTGAAAATTTAATGTAAAAACAGTATGATTTGATATTATGGCCTTGTCGGCGTTTTACCTGACCTAAAATGTAAAATTAGGTCAAGGTTTTGTATAAATGAGGGATTTTAACTCTCATTTTTTCATCACTACTCATTCACTCCATAAGGAGGTTTGAAATTTGTTCCCTATATTGGGTATTTGGATGATTAAGTGAGGTGAACTTGTTGAAGGAAGACATTTTTGGCATTCTATGGTGTTTCTCTTGAAGGAACATGTTACAACTAGGGTTTGCATGGTTATTTCTTGGTGAATTGTAAGTATTTTTCTGCAAAACTTCTTGATTGAGTGGTTGTAGTTTAATTTCTTGCATATGTTTATGAATATTGCTGAATCAAAATGCTAGGGGAAAAGCTCACAAGTAGTTCATTGTCTCATGTCCCTTGATAGAGAAATATTTATCCATTGTTGAGGAAAGAAAGAGCCTAGCCATAACTACACTCCTATTTCCTCTTCCTCTTTGCCAGCCATACTATTTTGAATCCAAGAAGAGTGAGACGTCCCTGGCCTAGGTTTACTACGCTAGGGTCATACTCTTTCTAGGGTTTACTGAAAGGCCTAGTTGTAGCAACACCTTATCTCATTAAACCCTTTTTTTTTTGGTTATATACTTTATTCTTGAGCTAGTCATTTTTCTAGGAAGGAGGAGAGAGAACGAAGCCTTGCTGTAGCAACACCGGAGTGAGTCTCTCTCCCCTAGGGTTTTGATTTTGAGGCCTTGCCTTAGAAACACCTCAAAACTCTTCCCTCTAGTCCTTAAAATATTTTCCTCCTTCAACTCTTGCGTCCTTCACCTTTGACTCCATTAAACCCTAAGGCACTGATCTAAAGTCCTCTAATGTTGAAGTGAAACATTGATCACAACACTCTCAAAACTCTTTGAATTTCAAAACCTAACTACTCTAACCCTAGTTTCTAGCGTCATCATTGGTTATTTTATCTTTAATGCAACAATGTTTTGTTTAAGAGCAATTGAATGATGGTTTAAGAATTAATTGAATAAGGTGTTGATTGGTTACATTGAATGATACATTGTTCCAATATTTATTGGTGAAGTGTTATAACTTTTCATTGATATTGATAAACATTGACTTCATTAACATTTATTGGTAATTGCTTATATGTATTTCTCAGATAGTCTTATGAAGTGCTAACCCATTGAAATAGCTTACACATATTAGTTTGTTGTTTCTTTGTTCCAGGCAGGTACACTTCATTCGGGGTTTTACTTCATTATTGGCCTTTGGTCAGACTATCTGTTTGGGTGGTGACTTGTGAAGGGGGAAAACCTTATTTTTATCTTATTAGCCTTTTGCCTCTTCAAAATCCCAGGTCACCAGGGACGTCTCCCCTGAGCCTAACCTCCCTAAAGAGAAAGAACCATCCCATTATGGTGACATTGGGTGGGATTGGTCCCTGTTACTCTAGTTTTGCCTTCTATCTTATATCCTTTTATCCTAGCTACAAATTGTACGATAAAAAGTTGCAAGCTCAATAAATATGATATTTCACCTAATGTTGATCAAAGAACATATCGATCAATGATAGATAGTCTTCTGTACATCAAAACATCTCATCCTGATATAATGCAAGATGTTGGAATGGTAGGTCATTATCAGTCTGCTCCTAAACAAATTCATTTAACAGTTGTCAAGAGGATATTCAAATATTTGAAGGGTACAATGACTTATGGTCTTTGGTATCCTAGAAATCGAAATTTTCAATTAAATGCATATTCAGATGTTGATTGGGAAAATTGTTTGGATGAGAGAAAGAGCACCAGTGGAGGTTCATTCTTCTTAGGTGATTCATTAGTATCTTTGCTTAGTAAGAAGTAGGGATCTATTTCATTATCAACTACAGAGGCAGAGTACATTGTTGTTTCTACTTGTTGCACTCAGATTTTATGGATGATACAAAATATTGCATATTTGAAGGTAACTTATACTGATCCAATTGCACTTCACTGTGATAAATCCAGTGCCATTATTGTCTCCAAGAATCTCGTTTTTCATTCAAATACTAAGAATATACCGATAAAATATCATTTTCTCAAAGAACAGGTTATAAACAAATTTGTTCAGCTGCATTATATTCCAACCACAAAACAAATTGCATACATCTTTAATAAACCCCTAGACATGACACCATTTGAATATCTTCGTCAGAAGATGGGTGTCATCCCTTCTCTCACCTATGAGATTCCATCCTGTTAGGGGGAGTATGTGTTGGTTGAATATATGATACCTCCGAAAAGTACTGCAACATCTCAAGGGGAGCATGCTTTCTTTGACATTGATGTCAAAGTGGGAGAAAAGGTGTTGTCTGGATTCTACAGTTAGAGGTCTAAGAAGAATAGTGTAGCCTTTCAGGGTTTCCATCAATGCCAAAGGAGGATATTTTTGGAATGTTTACAGGAAGAGTGTGCTTGTCATCAATGGCAAGAACAGAAGGTAGAGCAGAAGGCGAGAAAGCTCAGGAGGAAGAGATACAATGGTCATTGGATCGTCGATCCAAAGGATATTCAACCGAATACCCAACAACCATTGGATCATTCTAAGTGGAAGGACATGATAAGATAGAAGAGCATCATCGAAGATATATTGTGAGGAGGTTATTGTTCGGGGAATATCACTTCGGGAGAATTGTCAACTTGAAAGTCGAATTACCCGAAGACCAAAATCCGAAATGAATAAGGACCATCGGATCTGGAGAAAATGGGATGACAGTTAGATCAGGGAGAACCATGTCAACATACCACATCTACAAGGACATGTGGCAGACCAAGTTGGCAGACCATGTCAGAATACCATGTCAGCAAGGACACATGGTGCAATCAGACAATGACAAGTGTCAAGTTGAATCGACATTTCAGGTACGTGCAAATCATGAATCTGAGTGACATGTGGTAAGTAAGTTACGTCACTCTGGGAGTTTTACTTTGGGAGTTTTACCACCAGCACTTGCCCAAAGTCCCAAAGTCTCGAATGTCGAAGTCCCAAAGTGGACATGAAACGTTTGATCTGAAGATCACTTCGGGAGCATTCTCGACTGCCGATCTACTACAGTGGAAGGATAGTGTAAGTGGAAGTATTAACCAAAAGAAGCCAATCTCCACCACTTATGAATTACTCAATAGGTGATCACTCTGAAGGAAAATGGAGCAGTGATTATCCTAAAGTCTTGAAGTCCCGAACGCCGAAGACCTGAGGGCCTAAGAAGATCCAGGTCATCGATTTCTAGAAGGACGCATGGCAGAAATCTATGTAGTTCGGGAAAAAATACTCCAAGAGATAGTGAAGAAAGAGAAGTTAAGATTTAAAATCCCCGAAGCCCAAAGATCCAAAGGAGCTAAGGACCCTCGATCTGTAGGAGGACACACGTCAACATATCATGAAATCTAGGTACAAAATACTCTGGAGGAAAGCAGAGAGTGAAAGCGTTGAAGCCCCGAAGTGAATCTCGACCATTGATCGAGAAGGGTGTCAAGGGATGTCAATCTGGTCTTGGTAGAAAGTGTTGAAGTCCCAAAGTAGACTAGAGCTACTTATTTGAGGAGAAAACTTCACAAGAATCTGTGGACTCCGGCTAAAATCATTCTGGGAGAGCGTGAAGGTTGAGAATCGAAATTGCTGAAGCCTGGAGTAGCGAAGTAGATCTCGATCGTTGATTGAGAAAAGGGACACGCATCAATGGATTTTCAACTCTGGAATATTGACGTATGAAGGAAAGAAGGGTTTGATATTTGAAACTCCTGAAGACCATATCATGAAATAAGTCATAGCCATTGATTTGGAAGGGATCTATGTGTCAACAGATCGTGGAGATATAGGATCGCACGTGGAAGGAGGAAAGAAGGAAGATAACAATCGTTGATCAAGAGGCATCGCCAAGGGATTGGATATCAACAGTCGTGTTCAACTGCGGGGTCAGAACATGATTGGGTCTTAATTTTTCTTGAGCGGGCCACAATCAAAACCACGGTATTACCAAAGGCATACGTGGATCTCTGTAGTGAATTGCAGGGTGAAAAGCGGGTTTCCCTCAAACCACCTTTAGTTGCACCTGCAGTTGTGTGGTCATGTGATATCATCGCCCAAGGTCACATCAGCGGAAGATAGGGGAAGGAGCTAGCACTGCTAGTGTCAACATTAGAGGTTACACATTGAAAAGTCAAAAAGGCCTCTGCGTGTATAATCCAACGACGCATATCAAACAAAATCTGATCGAAGGGTTGTTGTTTCGCTTCGTGGTTTCTTGATTAATTACGATTCAGTTACACTAACTGAATCATTGTTCCTGAGCATTGGAATCATGATTCTTGAGCATTTTTTAGATTCCTGACTTGAGCGTTGGAGATGCAAAGTGTAATGGATGATGAGAGCAAGAATAAAAGTAAAATGTCGTGACAGAGAGATGTTGTTGTTTCTTTGTAAAGCAAGTTGGATAGTTATTCATGCAGGTAGAAGGCAACCAAGTGTATGTGAGAAAGTATAGAAGGGAGGCATAGTGCATAGAACAGACATGGTGCATGAAGTATAAAATGTAGAAGAAAAAAAAGCGTAAGAATATGAGAGCAGAAAGACACTTATGCAGGAAGAGAAAATAAGTGTAACATAACAATGATGAGACTAGTAAGCCATTGATAAATATTGTATCACTGTAATAAATTTAATCAAGCAAAGATTTATATTTTAGAGTGGTAGGGTGGTGCTAGGGAGGACTGTTGTCCTCAGAGTTTCAAGTGGGTTCTTGAACACAGGGAGTTGTAGCTTCCATTTGGTTGCAGCCAAAAAACCCAGGGTGGTAGGGTTGTGCAAGGGAGAACCATTGTTCTTTGCTATACAGGTTGGTAGCTGTGTGACTGGAAGTTGGTGCTTCCATCCATTTGCTGTTGGAACACTTAGTAAGTTGGTGCTTCCATCTAGTGGGTCCTAGAGAAACCAGGGAGTTGGTGCTCCCAACAAGTTGCAGCTTGTAAAACAAAGGTGGTATCCTCACAAAGAGTTGGTGCTCATAATAATGATAATGTACAGAAAATAAAGACTACTTATCATATTAAGAAGAAGAGGTTTTCTCCCTTTATTTGTTTCCTCGGGAAGATCTGTCTCTGTATACTTTATGTGTGTGATTGATGTTGAACACTCTATTGCTTACTTCCATGAATTATTGTCATCATCATTGAGTGTTCTGTAATGATTTTAAAATGGTTATAATGTTTTAAGCATAGTAACAACTGATTCACCCCCCCTCTCAGTTGTCTAACACCCTTTTCATTTCATAAAGGGGTCTGTGTCAAGGTTGCCCCTTATCCCCATTATGTTTCCTTCTGGTGGTCAAAGGAATGAGTAAAGCTATAGATTCAGTAGCCAAGGCAGGGAATTTTCAAGGAATACCAGTTGCACCAAGGATGAGGATCACTCGTCTCTTATTTGTGGATGATGCTCTTATTTTTTGTAATGGGCGAGTTGGAGATGCAGAAAATCTAGATGGAATTCTATCGTTGTTCCTACTGGCCACATGGATGATAATAAATGATCAATAATCAACCATCACTACCTCTAAAATGAATGGAGAGAAAATGGCAGTATATTAGATATTTTTTCCCTTCACTTTTCAGGATATTTTCATAAGGACTAAAATATTTGGGTTTCCAATTAAAACCAAACAGTTACAAGAAAGAAGATTGGAAATGGTTGATAGCTAAATTAGAGAAAAGATTAAATGGATGAATCTTTATATGGTTATCTAGAGCAGGTAGACTCACTCTGACCAAATTAGTTTTGGAAGCCATACCAATTTATTGGATATCGCTATTATTGATCCCAAAAGGGGTACTATAAAAACTAAGAAGGATATATTATCATTTCATTTGGTCTGGGATTGAAGATAATTATACTCAGCTATGGGCAAAGGGGAAAAATATTGCAATGCCAAAAGCTTTGGGAGGTTGGGGGCTCAAAAACATTTTCTTGTTTCCCAAGACCCTTGCAGTAAAGGCTTGTTGGAGGCTCATTTCAGTATCTAGTCTGTAGTATCTTGTATTCTCACAAAAATATATCTCCCCAACTTCAATTGAAGATTGGATCAGAAACCCAAACAAATCTGCAACAAATGGTTCAATTATTTGGAAATCGATGATCTCCTCGTTCTCAATGGTCGTGGAAAGTATTGCATGGAGGGTGGGTAAAGGAAATCATCTTCGTATTGGATTTGATCAATGGCCAGGGTTTGGGAATTCTCATATTCTTCTGGAAGACCTAATTGACCAGCTTCATAGGCAAGGTATCTTCTACCTCTCTCAGCTAGTTGATCCTCTTACAACAAATTTATGGAATCAAGGATGGAAAAATGATATGATAGGATTAAACGAGATTCATGCGGATCTAATGAGAAACTATATTGTAGCACTCGAAAGAGGACATATTAGACTCACAGATAGGGAAGATGAATTAGTGTGGTAGAAATATCCCATAGGCTTCTATAATCCAAAAGCGGGTTCCATAGCTCTGAATATAGACCCCTTACAAAACAATCCCAAATGGTGGTGAAATGGCCTTTGGAAGATGAAATGCCCTCAAAAATCCAAAATATTTATGTGAAAAGCCTTGAATAATCGAATTCCAACTTGGGAAGTCTTGATTAAGCATCAAATAGAAGGTCCAAGGAGATTTGCTCTTTGTAAAAATGCAAATGAATCCACCTTCCATATCCTAATCACATGTCATTTCACCATGAAAGTATTGACAGAAACATCGAGTAGTCTTAGGTAGAATTGCATATGGAATGGATATTCTCTGGAGTTGGCTTGGAAGAACTGGACATGTGACCCAAGAAATAAGGAGATAAAATCTCTCCCACTCCTAATAAGCTGGGGAATTTGGATAGCAAGGAACACATAAATTTTTAGGAAAAATCTTCAATTCCAGAAGTAATCGTAGCACAAAGCCTATCAATCCTATCCCATTTTCCCCAGCACAAATATGCACTAGCGTTACGGGTAAGGAAACAAGAGGTTATAGACTCATCAAAACCTTGGGCGTTTTTCAATGGAGCATCTCATAACTCTAATTGTGGAGGAGCAGTTGTTCTATACTTAATAGACAATCATAGTTTTCATTTAAAAATGGGATTGGGCAGGGGGACAAACAACTATGTTGAACTCATGGTGCTGAAGCTTTTACTTCTTTTCACCAGAGAAAAAGGAATACAAAAAATTCAAATTTTTTTGGACTCTATGAATGTCATTAATTGGACAAGAAAACATCAAACCTGTCACAGTGTTTTTCTTTGTCCTATTCTAGAGGAAATATTTAGACTGTTGGACACTTTTGATACTGTGGTTATCTCTCATGTATACAGGGACAAGAACTTGGTAGCGAATTCATTGTCCAAAGAGGGATTGCAACTCTCTTAGGGACAATGGAACATTACTGAAACAAAAGGGGAAGACATAAATGCCTTTTATCATAAGACATTTACAAAAGATCAAGGGCACTTGCAATACTGAAGACGTTTTGACATAAAAAAATCCTCTTGAAAGAAGTTTTGATTAGCGCTACTTTTCACTATTTCGACCTCTTCATGGATACTTTTCTCTTTTTTTATGCACAAAATTTTGTTCATAAATATCATTATACATCATCACTACTGTGGTTGGAAATTATGAACAAATATCAGATATCAACAGAGGGTAGAAAAAAACCATAAAGGTTGTGGTTTTATTTTTTTATATAAAGGACTCATATTATGTAGATAGTATATGTACACCTTGTTCTGGGTGTGATTTTGTAATTTGCAATGGTAGACAAGGCAAAGTAGCCTTTCAACAGTCAAATACTTTATTGTTACTTACACACACTTTTGGGGTGTTGTGCTTTAGAAGAACCTACAAAATGTAATTTTGTCTCTTACAAGGAATACAATTACACTTTTTTCTAAGGAAAAACAAAACAAGGGGAGAGCAAGGAAAAACATCATTGGTGATAGACAAATAAGGTTGTGCAAATTCTGGAGAATGTTGGAACGTTATTGAACCATTTTGAAGCTCAAAATTGAAGAGCCAGGTTGTCAGGCTCGAAGAGTGAACTCTTGGGAGAGTTTCATTGTAATAACAAGTGGTTGTTGTTTTTCTTCCTGGTATATTTTTCTGACAATGAGCTCCCTTGAGTTCCCATCAAAGATATTCTAGAATTCCTATGCTAGAGAGACCCTAATAAATGAATGCATACCTGAGGGACTGAGAGAATTGAAGGGGTACATTCCTTGGGTTGGGTAGGTCAAGAGGAAATTTGGTATAGTTGTAGGAGAATACCAATGGGTTGTGGATTTAGAGATGTGAGTGGATTGTTAGAGGCACCCTTCTCTTGTGTATTTCTAGCTCCAACTTGGGGGTCACTTGTTTTTGATATTTGGAACAACATGTCTATGGTTGAGTGGAATCTCCTTCCCAAGAAGTTGGTTTCACAAACGATTTAAAAAGATAAGTGTTTATCTATTTTTCTAAGTTATCTTAAGAGTTTTATGGCTTCGTTTTACACTGTACATGAGAATGGTTTTTATGTGTTATTATAGATGTTTTTTGGATGCATCATGTTATTTTAGAATGCTATAAAGACATTTAGTTATGGGTATCAGATTTTAGTTAAAGATGTGTTTAATTCATAGCTGGTAAGCTACATGAATTAATTAGCAAAATAAATATTCAAATTTATGTGTTTTTAATGTTCCCTGGTTAAGTTAGGGACCGTTACACAAGAGAAGATACCCCATTTCACTCTTCCAACCCATTTTCACCACTACCCCACTCCCACCCCACCCCACACAAAGTTGGAGGATTCCAATAAAGAGATGAATTCATTATGACAAGATATGTTTTTTCTATGTTCAAGTAAAGCCACATATTTTAATCACATTTTGGGAATCCCCTCCCCCTCACAAAGTTGGAGCATTCCACTAAAAAGATGAATTCATTATGACAAGATATGTTTTTTCTATGTTTAAGTAAAGCCACATATTTTGACTTAATAAAATTTAACCATTTTGATCTTAAAAAATAAAAAAATATTAAAGAAAAATAAAAAATTAAAAGAAAATGATTCATTCTATAAAAGTAAATTGATTGAAGAAAAAATTAAAATTGTACAAAAATATTTATATTTAATAAAATATATACTTAAATATAAATTTCATAATTTCAAAAGTTTTGAATTTATGTGTGTTTAGCACAAGTGATGTTCTTTGATCAAGTTGGGAGACCTTACGCTAAGAGAAGAAAACAATAATATAGTAGAATTCAAACAAAGTAAACTATAGGAACCAATCACTCCATTCTAATATAGACAAGCGGATTGGAAAAACTATTAAAAAAAACAAAAACAAAAAACAAATCTACACCAACAAACATCAACCTACATGATGATAAGTTGTCACTAAAATTTATTTTGACATGTATTTCATTCAAATATTGCTATGCTCTCCAGGACTGATAAGGATGGCCGATTACTAGAAGGCTGACCCCCAGGAAGACACTTGGCACCAGTGGCACATGGACAGGGAACGCCTCGACCTGGAGCCACACGTGAATCTAGTTCCTTTGCAGAAAGAGATGGCAAAATGAAGAATTATCGTAACTGCAGGAGAGGATATTTTTGGGTGGGGATACAGCCCACAAGGCACCTTCAGCACGCGAGAAGCATACCGGCTCAAGGCTCCCTTAGATCCCCTCCCTAACATGAAAATCTGGCGCAAGCTTTAGGGTCTTAAACACTGGCCTAAAATTACCCTCTTCCTCTGGCTTGTCGCCCATTCCAGTATTCTAACCTGGGACAACCTGTCGAAAAGAGGCTTTGTTGGGCCTTCTATGTGCTCACTTTGTGGAGAGGCAGAGGAAACAATGAACCATATTCTCAACTCTTGCCATTACACTGCCCAGATTTGGGATCAAGCGGCGCTGGTTATGTGCACCTCCGATCGCCATAGGGACAGCATCCTGGAAACCATTGCTAACTGGAAGGACCAAGCTTTCCATTCACCCATCCTCAATCGTGTTTGGCAGCTTATACCAGGATTTATCCTCTGGCAAACCTGGAAAGAAAGGAACAAAAGACTCTTCAAAGGCCTCTCCCTCCCGTGGCATCACTGCTGGCATCAGTGCTACAGTAACATCCTGGAATCTCTCCCCCCTCAGCTTCGAGCCGACATAAACCTCAATAATCACCCAGACGAACTCCCCATCCTCCGATTCTGGGCTCCACCCTCCTCCCTTCAGACTCATCTTTCTTCCTCACCAGCCCCTCCTCCCAGCAGCCCCACATTTTGGTCCGCCCCCCCAGAGGACTTCATCAAGCTCAATTTCGATGGGGCCTCTAAGGGAAATCCAGGACCAGCAGGCTATGGAATAGTTCTCCGCAATCATTATGGGAACATCCTTCTCATCAGCGCTAGTTTCATAGGGCACTCCACGAACAATATTGTAGAGCTCTGGGGTCTTACCAAAGGACTGTAGCTGGCCATCAAAAACAAAGTCACCAAGTTAATCATAGAGGGAGACTCTCAAATCATCATCAACCTGCTGCGGAGAATTCTAAATGGAGCTAGCCCAGATATATTTTCACCTAGCTGGCGACTCTTGCATGGACTGCAGAGTATCACTGATTCATTGCAACCGGAACTGGCTATCATCCCCGCCCACATCAGAAGAAAGGCGAATCAAGTGGTAGACGAACTAGCCAATATAGGCATCAGTCGGAGAGAATCGAAACTCATCTGCAATTCATCCCTAGAACCTGATCACCCCATTCTCCAGCAGTGTATTTGCAAAGCTAGAATGGTGGATGCTCCTCCGGATGGGGTGTTAGTGGAGACCACAAGGCGATTGGAGGAGGACGACTCACGTCAGCGGGGCACAGAGCCATGTGATGGGCTCCTGCCACCACCCACCACCCTCCTGCGACTTTAATAGATTTCATGTCGACGGAAAGGGCATTAATTCCTTCATCCCTTCCAACGCATTTTCTCATGGCGCTACTTCTAGTTTCAATTCATTGTTCACGCTGGTGGCTTGAGGAGCTCTCACCTCCGTGCCCATGGCCGATTCAGGATAGTTCCATTGCCCCCCCGGAGACTCCCCCTCACCCTTGGGCCTTCGACCGCTGCTACGGACTTCCCATGCCTAAGCACAAGCCGCGTCTAAGAGGGAGGCCACGATGGGGTTCTCCCTGGCAACCTTGTTGGCCTTCAGCTCCTCCCTCTACTTAGCCTCCCACTTGCTCCTCACTTAGATTTCAGGCAGAGCCGATGGAGCATGTCCACAGCCTAGCACTCATCCCTCGGCCGCTTTGCTCATCCTCACGCATCTTTCAAACACCACCGATGGCTGCACCACCCCACACACCTTTCTCGGCTCTTCCAAGAACCTTAGAAGACAAGAACCCTCCTTCTTCGCGTAAGCAAGGTCATAAGGAGCACCCCTCTATTGATACAGTCCACGGCGAGCAGTTAAAGGACAAGCTGTCCATCCTTTATGGCTTAGTTTTCGAACTTCGCCAGGGGATGGAGGATTTGCAGTTTCGACTACAGCTTAACAATGAGAAGGTAGCGCTCTTCCTCTAGCTCCTCTCCTCCATGCATGAGGTTGTCCTTTCAGACCAGGGAGGAGAGACCCCCAAGCCGAGACCAAGTGATGATACAGCTGACGTCGAAGAGGGTAAGCGAGGTGTGACTTTGAGGCAGGAACCCGAAGCAACCACTCAAGGCGAGGATGTCACGATGCAGTGTGTAGAAGAGCTTGGGATGAAACGGAATGGTCGCGAGACTTTGGCCAAGCAACAGATGTAGGACACCGCAAGGAACAACCAGGAAATTAAAACCAGTGTGGAGGTTGAGGTGCACTGGGGGGACGGAACGATGATTGTTGAAGAGGAACCCTGGCCCGGGGATCTCCAAGGCACATGGCCAGGTTACGTGTCAAGCGTCTAGGCTTTATAGGTCGTGTCAGCTGTTTTAAGTTTCTATTGATGTTTATGTAGTCTTGAACTTTACTTTTAGTAGGCACTATTGAACTGTTGTTGATTAAGCTGTTGATTGGGCTGGTTTCCCCTCTATTGGGGCAGTCCAATAAGCATAGCAGGACTATCACTGTACTTGGGATTTCCTTTTTGCCTCTGGAAGGTTTCTAATATATTTTACTTCTTACTTAAAAAAAAAAATATTGCTATGCTGTCAATTTAACCAAATACATGCATGTCAATCATGAAACAAAAGAAAAAAAAAAAGACGAATCCCCCTACCCCTCACAAAGTTCAAGGATTCCATAAAATAAATGAATTCATTATGACAAGATATGTTTTTTTTCTATGATTAAGTAAGTAAAGCCACATATTTTGAAACTAGTTGAAAAAAAATTGGAATGGCACAAAGAAATGAATTCATTATGACAAGATATGTTTTTTTCTCTGATTAAGTGAAGCCACATATTTTGAAATTGGAATGGTACAAAAATATTTATATTTAATGAAAGATATACTTAATAGTAATACTAAATTTAATTCATTATTTTGAAATATCTTTATAAATATAATGAGAAATAATGTTAATTCAAAGTTGTTATCAAAAATATCTAAATATTTTAAAATTATTACAAAATAGTTATTAATATTATTTTTAATAAAATAAAATAATAAAATAAATCTTTAACTTGTTAATCTTATAATTCCTTTTTTTTTAAATAATTTAAAGTATTTACCTTTCAAATAATTTAAAATATTTACATAAATTACTCCCTACCTCCAAACCCCTTATTTCATAATTGACAATTGAATCTTTCACTTTGTAGTGCAAACCTCTAAGCCTAAACTCCTAACTCATAATATAATAATATTTCTGAGCAGTTTATTTTTTTGGGTTTTAAATGAGAATAGTACTTCTTTGCAGTTTTGAAATTATATCTCTGCGGTTTTGAATGTGAATAATACTTCTCTGTTGTTTTGAAGGAGTTATTTTATTTCTAACATTATATATCTGCGGTTTTAAGCGGGAATAATACTTCTCTTTGGTTTTTACCTTTTTTACCCAGAATAATCTCTGTAGTGTATGCAAAACGTTTTAGAGATTATTTTTTGCTTCTTCAACCAGCTGAGCAATTCGACATGTGAAATGAGGTGAGTCACTTTTTACTTTGATTCAATTTTAATTTAAAATATATTTATTATCTATTAACTTAAAGAGATTTAAATAAATTTTATTTATTTTTTATTTTAAGTTTCATAAGTAAAAGTTGATTTGAGAGATAAAGTCAATCCAAAATAATAATTCTTACATTTTTTTTTTCTTCTTTTCAATATGAGCACTCTACCACTTTTCAAAAACTCATCCTAACAGGGGTAGGCCCCCCAAAATCACCCTAGAGGTCCTTTACAATTATATGGAATCTATGGAAAAAAAAAGAGGAGAGAGATGTCAAAATCCAAATAGAGTTAAAAACATTAGAAAAAAGGAATGAAGAAAGAGACATAAAACTCCAAATAGAGCTAGAGGCAATGATTGATAAAAAAATTAAAGATATCATTCAAACTCAAATAGAGGATAGATTCTTAGGGTTCAAGAGTGAATTGAAGACAATGAAGGATAGGATTCAAGAAATGGAAAAACATAAACAATCAACCCAAGAAGGAGGAGTTGAAGAAAATCACAACTTGAGAGATAGGATTAAAGAAATAGAAGAAAATCTAACCAACAATTTGACCCTTAGTAATATGGAAAACAAATTGGATATCAAATTCATCAAAGATGAAATGAATAAGCTATTCGAACTGGACCATGAGTGTAACAAAAGAGCCTTGAACCTCATAATTTTTGGTATAAAAGAACAACAAGAGGAGGATACACTAGAAATAGTAAAAGAAGAATTGAATAATAAATCACAAATTAATACAACTTACCTCATAGAAGCAAAGAGGCTAGGAAAAATAATTGATCACGAAGATAGGTTGATCCATGTCAAAGTAAGTTTTAATGACCATAAATATAGTATACTTAGTAAATCTCTGAGCTTAAAAGGGTCAGGAATATTTATAAATGAAGACATCATTCCCGAAGACGAAGATGAATTAAGGAAGAAAGTTTAAAAGGTAAAAGAAGCCAGGAAAGAAGGAAAATGGGAAATAATTAGAAATCGAAAATATGTTGTTAGGGATAGAGACCAGAAAGATAATAATAAATAGGAATTTGGGACACTCGGGATCCTTTTTGGGAAATGTTGTGGCTTTCCATGACACAAAGGTCCTATGATAAGTTAGATCTCGAGTGATATTGATATAATCTGTCTAGTTGAAACTTTGGAGCATGAGGAGTCTAATGTCCCTAACATAGAAGGATTTTTCTTATGGTCAACATGGAACAAAAAATCCCACCGTAGAGAAATAGGATACATATCTTGCTATATTAGAAAGAACATTTCTCCTCACATTCAACTTCATAAGATTGACCCTCTCAATCAATACATTTGGATAGAAATTTCAAACACCAACGCTAAGAAGATGTATAAAGCAATCTGTTATTTTGCACCTATTGATTCTAATTTTTATAAGAAAAACAATCTAGATAACAATTGTCCTTATAATAATTTAGAACAAGATATTTATAGTTTGAAAAATCAAGGTAATATCCTCTCGCTAGGAGACTTTAATGTTAGGACTGAAACTAAACAATATACTATTTTAAGTAATGACTCCAATCATAATCCTTTATGGCTAGATGAGGACCTTATTTTATCTAATAGCTACAAAAGAAGCTCTCAAGACTTAGTTGAGAATTTGTTTGGTACTGAGTTGGTAAAGCTCCACAACTCTCAATACCTAATAATTTGCAATGGAGTAATGAAGTGGCCAATATCCAACCACATGACTTGTATTCGTGGGATAGGTAGTAGTGTTGTAGATTATGTGATATCTGATAACCCCGTTTCCAACCAAATAACAACTTTTGACCTTTTGAATGACCATGAGCCTGACTCCGATCATAAACCTTTAACCCTAACTCTAAACTTTTCCATGCATAGGAGCATCATTGAAGAGAATTATGATAATCAAAGGAATTTGCGCTTTGAAAAAAGTAAAGTTGACATTTTATTAAAGGATTTAAATAGTAAATTAAATCTCCTAACTTATAAGGACAACATTGAAGAACTCTATCATAATTTTACAACTACCCTTTCCACTTCTATTAACAAGTTCTCTTTCAAGGTGTCATGTAAAAAGAATAATAGAACGACCAACCCTTGGTATGATAAAGAATGTAAAATTACTAGGAAATCCATTAGGGATGCTTCTAATGAGTCCTTGAAACTCGATAAGATCAATACATACAAATCCCTAATTAAAAGAAAAAAAATGTACTATATCAATAAAAGGAAAGCACAATTTTCACAACTATATAAGCTAGATCCTAAGAAGTCCTGGAGCCAAATTCTAAAACACAATACTAAAGAAAATAACAGGATTCTCTTAAGGGACTAGAATTCTTACCTTAAAAGTATTTACGAGTTTCCTAATGCCATGGACACCATTCCTATTGTCCCTACAAAGGAAGAAGTTTTTTCTTTAGATGACATAGAGTGCAGGGTTAAGCGACTTGCAAATGAGAAAGCTAAGGACATTGAAAGATACCAAGCTGAAATTATTAAAATTGGAGGGCCAATCCTTATCCCTCACATACACAAGCTCTTCAATTTAGTGGACAAACAAGGCTTACCTAAGCCCTGGACGCAAAGCCTCATTGTTCCTATTTTTAAAAATTGGGATATAAACATTCCCTCTAATTATAGAACCATTATGATTAGCCTGATTTTAGCCAAGCTTTATGGAATTATTTTGGAAAAGAAAATTAGCCTTTGACTAGAAAGTCATGGTAAAACAGCTAAAGGTCAGGCTAGGTTTAGGAGATATTATTCAACTATGGACCATCTTGTTACCTTTAGGATCATTGCAGAGGAGTTTCACAATACTAAAACCAATCTTTTTTGTTGTTTTGTTGACTTTATAAAAGATTTTGACATGGTTCCTAAGAAAAACGTTTGGAATAGGTTGGAAGAGATAAAAGTGTTTCTCGAGTTGGGGGCTGCTGCAATAAAGATGTATGATAACACTATTTCTATGTTTAAAAACACGAAGGGCTGGTCAAAAGAGATTAACTGCAATATGAGAGTCAAACAAGGTTGTCCCTTGTCCCCTACCCTTTTTGGCATATACATTGACAAGTTAGAAGATTGCTTGGAAAAAGAAGGTTATGTCAGCCCTACTCTCACTAGTATAGTAATCAATCTTCTTCTTTATGCCGATGATAACATTCTTATGGAAAGGTTTTAAGAGTCAAAGACTAAATAGAAAAGTACCACAACAGATATACAAGAACAATATGCAAAATATCTTTTATTACTATCAAACCCTTGAGGTAGGGCAACACCATATAATGGATCCTATTATGGAAGGGATCCTCTCATGTTCACTTGCCTCTTCAAGGGGGCATCCTCCTATTGATGTAAAACTCACAATATAATAATTCTCTTCATGTTTCATTACATTGCTTGAACCCCTTTATATAGTGCTACCATCACCTAAGAATATTCTAGAAGATGAATCTTCTAGAAGTAGAACCTTCTAAGAAGTTATCTTACATTTATTATATCTAACTATCATAGTGGGCTTTATTTAATAATATAGTGGACCTAG
Source organism: Picea mariana (assembly GCA_032191745.1). Classification (NCBI taxonomy): domain Eukaryota; kingdom Viridiplantae; phylum Streptophyta; class Pinopsida; order Pinales; family Pinaceae; genus Picea; species Picea mariana. Next base: position 64,141 of record JASDQU010241458.1, read on the forward strand.
TCCACCTTACATTGAATGGCCTCCACTATTATCACTATGGGCTCTCTAGGCCTCTCCACTACCTCTCTAGCTACCTTGTATTCCATCCCCCTTATGAAAGTGTTGTTCTCAACGCTTGATGTACAACCATATACCAGGGTCCCATGGATAAGTGTGGATCATAGTGCTAAAGTAGACTAGAGAACCAGGGTCCCATGGATAAGTGTGGATCATAGTGCTAAAATAGACTAGAGAACCAGGGTCTCATTGAGAAATGGAAGCCACCATGCTGAAGTAGTCCAACTTCCATTGTAAACTAGAGTCCCATGTCCAAGTGCTCATGTGAACCCCACATGGAAGATATTGGCACCCAATAACCAATTGAAAATGATGCTCCCAATACTGACACCTATCATGTGGATCCAAATAAGAATATCCACCCACATAGTTGGATATTATCAAAAATGAATCCGGAAGGAACAATACCATTGTAGAATATGCAGGTTGGACGCTGGTAACTATCTCCTGATGTGGGACATTGATGTTCTCTACAGAAGGTGGAGTAGAGTCCTCAAATAAAATATGAAAGTGGTTGTCATTCTAGAAATGACAACTATCCATATATCAATCATCGCAATCGGCCTCAAAATCATACCAACCATATATTTATTGATTATATTCATCCCTGAGGTCCTCCATAAGAAATCTCTCCTGCATGTTATCCAATGAATCTTGAATATGACGAAAACTATCATTGAGGCCATCAAATCTGTCATTCAATGTGTCAAACAATTGGGCTTTGAATGCTTTAGTAATCTGTAGAATCTATTTGAGGGTTTAAGAAGAAATAATCATATGAGCACCCTATGAACTCTTTGGTCCCACAACCGTCATGAAAGAACCCAAAAAGTAGACCAATAAGTTACGACAGAAAATCACAGCTTTTTCTGGAAAAACCTATAAAACTGTTGAATTTAAAATGCTCATAACTTCACTTCCCAGACTCCGTTTCAACTGATTTTTTTTTTGAAATTGGGTGGAATTGTGAGAGGAACTCAGATATATAATTTGTTTGGGCAAATTCAGCCTCCAACTGCTACATAAATAAATAAAATCGCATCGTCGTTCGCAGAAAAAACCCTGAAAAATTGCAAATTTTAAAACTTCAATATTTTGACTTCTCAGACTCCTTTTCAGATGATTTTTTTTTTTTAAATTGGGTGTTTTTCTGAGAGGAAATCAGATCTACAACCTATACCCATATTGTCGATCCTATATCCATATTAGATCTCATTGTCGAGCCTATACCCATATTTTAAAACACTTTCTCTTAGATTGTCGAGCCTATACCCATATTAGATCTCATTTTCAAAATATTTTCCACACTACCAACCTTTCTAACCTCTTAACTCAACAAAAGTATGTTGATCTTGGAAAGATTCTCTTAATGCTTTTCGAGCACAGAAACAAAACTCTAAAGAATCGTAAGTAATCAGTTACCCTCTTAAGGTCCGATAGACCAATTCTGTCTTAGTGGATGTTGACATTAATAATCATCGTCATCATCATCAACATTATTTTTATATTTCATCCTAGCACTTTTTTCTATACATTTGAGCTTTTAGATGTTCATAAGTACAGAGTAAAATATTCTAAACAAATTTATCATTTTTATATTAAATAAAATGATATTAGCAAAATTTATTTGACTAGAAAATGTCTATATACTAATTAACATCATAGAGTAAAGAATGCACTAGTCTAAACATTCTACCTTTTAGTTGTATTGATTTTACTCGAAATCTACAGATTTAAGTGGCTAAGTTTGTATAATCTGAGTGACCCAAAAGTTTTTTCAGCATGCTGAATCCATTTATGTATTCAGAAATACAATTTTAACAACATAAAATAACTATTTTATCCAAATTTACATTACCTGATTCCGATAAAAAAATCCCAAAAATAAAACGTTTAGCCAATGCCCTAAAGAATCCATCGGCCAGATGGGATTTGTGTACCGTTTTGAAACAAGTCATAATTTCAAAATTCAAAACGGCTTCTATCGCTGGGTCATCTGATCCGTCACTACTGTCCATTATGACTATAAATAATGGTCACAATTTCAAAATTTAAAACGTCTTCTATCGCTGGCTCATCTGATCGATTCATTTTATTTTATCTTCGACATGGAAGACGAATCAGGAAGAGCAGAAGAACGGCGCAGATCGGGATGGAGAATACCTGCGTCTACTCTTCCCGATCTTAATACTCCTCTTCCCGATCTTGATTTTAGAGATAGGAATGGTGGTCGTCGGCTGGATTTAGAATCTGATAATATTCATAAACCAGAATTCCCCGAATACCTACGATTCGGCCATTTTCATATACCAGAATTCCCTGAATACCCACGATTCGGCCATTTTGATAATATTCATATGCCGGAATTCCCTGAATACCCACGATTCGGCCATTTTTTATACCCCGCAGTGGAGGAGTTCCCACCACCTGTGGAGCAGTTCCCAAACGCAGCCGCACCTGTGGGGATTCATCCGCTACATATGGGGGAGATTCAGCGGCGCCATATATCTCTTCCAGTGTCGATTCATCCGCCACCTTTGGAGCAGTTCCCAAACGCAGCCGCACCTGCGGAGCAGCTGCGTCGCATAACCATTTCAGAGGAACATATCAATGATAAAAATAGTATCACTTCATCTTGTCCAATTTGCCATATCAATTTTAAATTGGGCGAGGAAGATGCGTCTCAAACACATTGCGGGCACATCTACCATACGAAATGCATTTCCCAATGGCTGCCATATCCGAAAGGGAATACCTGTCCAGTCTGCCGCCGCCATCCCACAGGCCCGGATAATTAAATTGAAAAATATCTTCTGATTCCTTATTAATGTTAACCTAGCCTTCGATATTTAAAGCCTCTCTCTATATATAAAATTGGCAAAATCGGATTCTATATATATAATTCTTGTTTTGCCTTATTCCATTTCGATGAGTTATGATTCCATTTCAGTAATTGTTTATATATAAATTGGTTTATTTTTTTGGACATGATAATCATCGTTATATATTAAATATTTCTTTTTATAGGTAGAAATATTTTTATTTTTGTTTATATTTATATTTGCTAATATATTTTTTGGAAATTGATATAGTATCATTAAGAAAGACATTTTAAAGTGTAATTACTACTTAAATAAATAAGTAAACAAATTTAAATTTTTGAATAAACTATTTTTTTACAATTTAAAATCCATCTTATATCATTTTAAATTATAATGTAAAAAATAATATTTTATAATTTATAATATGTTGTTTGTTCCTTTTAGAGATAAAATGTGTATAGGTGCAACAATATTGTGATTAACAATGAAAACCTATATACTCAACTTAGAATGTAGTTTTTAGTTAAATTTACTAAAATACAATTTTACAATTTATAATTAGTATTGTTTATGCCATCTTAATGATTGGCTAATATTGTTTTTAAATCATAATGTAGATAGTTGGACCATGCACTCTTTGTCTGGATCACAGTGAGTTGAGACTAGTAGATTATAGCGGCAATTTATTGGAAATTTTTTATGCTTGAAACATGAGTTATGATTGACTTAAAGAGAACTTTTTTGCAGCCATAACGGCTCTAGATTAAATTTACTACAACAACAACAAATACTTAGAGAAGTGAGATGCGGTCAAACTAGCCTTAAGATTCCAACTTAGACAATTACAATATCTTGTGTTTTCATGTATCTCAATGCAATGATTTTGTTTCTCTAATGCAATAAGATTAGTGCCTTTAACTATTGGGTTATGGAGTATCAAAAATTAAAGAGCCTGTATGCACTTATACTCCCCAAATATTAAGAAAATTAACCTTGAAACCAAGAAAATAAGCAATATCAACAAAGATTCCTTACCTAGTCCAAGCATTAACAAGATAAACTTCTTTTTAACTAAGGAAATCCACCATAGATTAAGAAATTGACTTTCACTAGAGATATCACATAATACATCCATCCAATAGCCAAAGAAAAACCATTACAAGACCAAGTGTCAAAAGAGATGTGCAAAAATTCCCAAGTAGGGCACAAATTTCAGCCAAGGAGTCTCTTCTCCAAAAATGTTATGTTTCAACGACAAGAGTTTGATCTTTATTTATACTAATCCTATAAAAAGAGTTTGTCCACTTAATTTTAGGGTGAAACACAAACTAAGGGGTCAACAACCCTTACTTTTCCCCTTTACAAGATAAATTCAAATTGAAAATTGAAAAATGCACAATAGAAACCCTAATGTGACATCATCCCTCTTCTAGGGTGACTTTTTGACATTTTTTGCAAGTCACTGGAGTGTAAAGTGGAAGTCGTTGGGAATTCTAGGGCCTCCTTCTCATGCACTAGGTATCCCTCCTCCAAGCCAATCCTTCTCCCATCAAAATGTACCAAGTTTCAAGAAGCAACACCACCACCATCACAACCCTTATCCAAGGGTGACATCAAGCTCCTCCAAAGTGACTTTGTAGCCTCTAGAGAAAATCATTGGGCTAGAAAATGGATGGGTTAGGTCCTTTGAGGTGTCTCCTCATGCCTCCAAAGGACAACATTGTCATCCGTTGTATGGACCATAATATCCAACCCGTGGGATTCAAGCCTTAAGGAAGCCCAAGCTAGGCTTGTTCTTACAAATCTGTCTACCAACTAGGTCCTACAAAGATAATGAATGCACCCTCTAAGGATATCAATTCAAGTGCATCATGATAAGTAAATCAAATCAGTAAAAGAGGCATCTAAGCTTGTACATCCAAACCACCTCATCAAAATAAACAAGTGCTCAAAGACCCCATGCAATTTTCCAAGTTTAGGTATGGGAGCATTGACAGAGCGACTTATTGGGTGAATCATACCTCAATTTTAGGAGTGTTTCCCAAGTGGACCCCTCTCTAAGACATGTGGACAAAGTAACATGGATGGGGGAAAGACTCTTGGGCATGGGGTTCATGACATACAAGGGATCATAGTGTCTCATTTATGGGTGCCCTTGTAGATGGTGTGTTGCACCTTTGTTTTCAATGCATCCTTTTTACAAGCCCATTTATTTCCTTTTTCTCTTTTAAGATGTTTCTAGGTTGTAGCCAAGGTGGAGATTCTGCCTAAGCATGAAAAACAATGCCCAAATTGACTCCAAGTTGACGTCATGTGTGGGACTTCTACCTAACCATGAAAAATAGTGCCCACACATGCTCCACCTTGTTTGGAATTTTGTATTAGCTGTATTTTATGGGTCTGTTATGGAATGTTTTGCATGTGGACAAGTGAAACCTCCCTTGGATTTATAGACCTCTATACCAAGACAAAGAAAGTACAAGTGGAAAATAACATCCCTTTAAACTTATATTATCCAAACACAACAAGAAGGAAAGAAAGGATATGATGTACCTTTTTCTACATTTTTCCTCGCTGCTTCCAATCCCTGAGATTGATCTTCAAACTCTCTGGTGAAAATTGAGAAAATATAGGATATGGTTGAGGATATGGCTTCTTAAGGTTGGGATCTTATCCTAAGATGAAGCCATAGCATAGGGGTTGAAGACAACCAACCTCATACCAAGAGAGTCGGCCCATAGAATAAGGTGGAGGATCCCCCTTTTCCCTCTAATAAGATTGGTGCTCCCCCAAGTGAGAGACATAATGTCATTTTCCAAAAGTGGCACTCCCTTAACATGGAAGGGGGAGCATTGATTCTCCCTATACATGCGAAGGGGAGTGCCACCCTTCTAAATTGGTCAAAAAATGTTCCATCATATGATAGTCAAAACATGGTTTTTACCTAGGAAGCAAATAGGTGCCATGTTCAAGGGAGAAAATAGTTTCCATAATGGATTCCAAAAAACTTGACCCACTTCCTTCAATTTCCCCCTCATCCATATAGATGATTACCTGTTTTGTTTTTAACGAGCTTAAGGAGGATAACAAATGCCTGGTATATCTCATCCTTTGGATGAGTCCCTCGACATATGTTTAACGAACCTGAGGAATGAGGGGTTCAGTCCTGTATGGGTCCTAGAGATTGGACTCACATAGGTCCGTCGATGCATAGTTTTACGAACCCAAAAATGTAAACTCGATGGTTTTTGATGTTTAGAGATTCTGAAAAGAACTTAAAGACGACTCCATGGATGACTGTTTTAGTAAATTTAGTCTCCCAAGCCCGAAAAAAGTGTAAACCAATATAGGGGAGAAATCTTCTAATCATTCTTGACTTGAGTGTTCATTTTTTTTAATTAATCTCGCAGAGATGAAAAAGAGATAAACTATCACTCAAAATATGCCCTTTGAAACATTTTAACGAGTGTGAAAGGAAGTAAGATCACTTGACAATATTTTCATTTTTAGGGAGTCTAAAAAGAGATTAAAGGAGACTCCAAAGAGTTCCTTTTTTGTATAGCTTTTACGAGTCTGAAAAAGAGATAAAGTGTACTCGGTAACTTATTCTCATGTATTAAAGAGAACGAGAAATAAAAAATGATGCTCTCGATCTACAGAAACAACTGCGCTATGATGGGAATGACTCCCAAGCAAGGATCACTCCTAGCAGCGTGTCTCTCTAGAGGTAGCTTCCCCCCAGCTTGTAAAGCTAGTGGATTTTCTCCAGCATGATGTCTAGAGGATGGAGACCTGTTCCCAAGCATCATTTCCTCTGACGACTCTTCTTCTTTCCTCGTTTAGGCTTCTGTTTACCAATAAGAACATTTTCACTAGGAGGAGGAAAAGAAAGTTCAGGTACGCAATCCAAAGTGAGACTCGATTCAGATGGAGGGGGGTTTGTTTAATTTTTTAATGAGCTTGACAAAGATGATGAACTATTCTCATGAAGACCAGGTACTACCAAAGGATCGGATAATTCTAGATATTGTTGAACCTCAGTGAAAATCATGTTTAACATGGAAACTTGTGAGGTGGCAGGAGCGGGAAAAGGAAAAAACCCATGAAGGATACCTACTCCTATGCTCTCAATATTAGAATGTCTTAGAAAAGGGAAATTATTCATTGTAGCATTGGGGAGATCTGGATTTGTATAGTCAAGTTGTTCAACAGTGATAATTTTTCCTTGATGGGGAAATTCTAAGATACGAAACAATGTATATGCGACGACGGTCATCGCATAGAACCAAATATGACCAAGTAAAAAATTATAATCCAGTGGCACATCAAACACTTTGATATCGAATAAAATGGTATTACCCTTCAATGTCAAAGAGAAATATTCCAAGAGTCTATGAGGTTGGAAACCACATCCATCAAACACTTTCAGGGTGGTAGGGGACTAGCTAAGTTTAGGAGAACCAAGGGCTCTCCAACAAGGAAAATGCATGACACATGTGGAGGCTCCCTCATCCAAAACAATACGATGGATGTTATTTCCACCAACCAAAATTTGAATTTGGAATGCTTAGTGGTGGGAGAGCCTCTCCTTAAAGTAATCTAAATTAAACATAATCAGTTTTGACTCCTCTGGATCCATAGCTCCAATGGTTGACAACAGGGTTCTACATTGACTTGGGAATATGGATTAAATGTCACTTTTCAAATTAAGTCCTTGGGCGGGTGCAACACTGCATCAAAAATTGGTTTCCCAATCTGAAGAGGATTGGAAGATGGAGGAGGAGTGGATGTGGAGGGATGATCGACAACCTTTCCTTTTGTCTGATCACTTGTAAGAGTGTCATAAGTATTTTCTTGATTTGTTACATAACCATTTTGAACATGTACACCTCAGAGGCGCCTGTGGAAGCACCCCCATGATGGGAATGACCTACGTTGCCCCCTTGCGGAGGGGTAGGATTTTTTTAACCATATTTTTATGCTGAACCGGTTGGGAGGTATCCTTCATAAATTTAGCGATATCATCATGATGAGGGAAGTATTCCATGTAGTGGTATTCCTCGCAAATAATTCAAGGAGACTTAGCCTTCCTATTCGGTTGAGGATCAACAATATTTGGATTATCCTGCTCGYTAGAATATTTCTTAGATCTACCCTTGTTTTTCTTCTCATATCCTGGTTGTGAAGATAAAGTGTATTGGAATGCCTTCACCTTATAGGTTTGAGCAGGAGCGGAAGTAGTTTTAGTGTTCAAAATGAAACTTGGTTCCAGAGAACGTTTTGTTGGATTGTTTGATGGACAAGGACTGTGAGTGATCCATATGGATGTCAGTGGCCTCCCACCTATTCCAACTGGTTCATTTTGGCAGTTTTCCAGTTTGGCCATTTTTTTTCCTAGTTTTCAGGTCCCTGACTTGCGGGGCCGTTTTGAGGCCCTAAACGACGTTTTTAGAGATTGGCACAGTAAAAAATTCCCTATACTAGATTATACCAAAATGTGTAGTCCTCGGATAGACCTTTCCAACAGGCTATCGTGCACCTAAAATGGAGATTGTATGCAAAAGTTACGACCCTGGGAAGTTGACCGACTAACTTACCCAAACGGGGCCCGTGTGAATTTTGGCGCTTCATCTCCTAGGGTTAGGTTTATGGATTTCTAGGGTTTTTTACATTCCTGTTTATTGTAAAAAGGCCTTCAGAGACTCATTGTAATGATATTCTTGTGAATGAGTGCAGCCATCACATCTCTTCTCATAGATAAGCCACCACCATTCCAGCAAGCTTGTTTTCCGCTGCATTTTACAGTTTCAACTTATTTCCTTATTGAATAGAAAACTAGTTTTACTGTATCTCTGTTATTCTGTGTTAAGCATCTTTTAATAATCTGTATTCATTTCATTCTGCTCATAAAATCTGGATCAGTGAGGGATCATATCATAAAGTGTGTTGGACTGGGAATAAAACAACTCCAAATACCATTCACAGATGATAGCCTTCTCCTCAGTAACAACGTTTCCCATAACAACATCATGGGAAATGGGAGGCAAGAGAGACTTTGAAAACCAATCCTCGAGGACTTGGTCCAAATTGGAGCCTTAATCAACCGTCTCTGCTAGCTCCACTCATGAATATGATCATATATGTGGGTGGAAGAGGATTGTCATAGTGAGTTAAAAATCTTTGTACCAGCATCATACCGTATCGAAAATTGAAAATGCATCAGGAAATCCATGGAAAGAGAATTAAAGTCGACAAATGAGTTATGCAACAACTCAATATACCATTTTTTTGCTACACCTGTAAGTGTTCTCTGAAAAATTCTAAGTCAAATGGAATCATCCATCAAAGAGTTAGAATAAAACCATAAATGGAAAGTCATAACATGATTGTTAGGATCTTCCCTAGGTTTTCCATCAAATTTCAGGAGGTCGGAATGTAATTTGGAAAAGATGGCAGTCCAAAATGGGGCATGAAGGATGGGATCATTTGTCAAATGCAACATATCTAGAATATCTAAAGTAGCCAAGAATGGAAGTTTTCGGTTAGGATGTGGTTACTGGTGATAACCATATTTCATGGGAATACTAGTAGGACCATATCCAGGTTGCGGCGAGATGACAAAACTAGATGGTCATGCCATATATGGTGGTTGTCCGGGTTGTCCACCCATGTAAGGTGGTTGTCCTGATTGTCCACCCATGTACTGTGATGGACCTCCTACATACTGAGATTGACTTGATGGTTCCCCCATGTATTGTGGAAGAAGGGACTATTGCATCAGTACCATGGGGTTGACGGTTTGATAGGGCGTTTCGAAGAAATGTCAAAGGTCCAACTCTCCCTTAACACACATTTGTTGTCCTCCAAATATATATATATATA